>CM042378.1:32720583-32735583 GCA_023634145.1 Thymallus thymallus | reverse complement strand
ACTCATTGTATATTTATTCCTTATACTTTTTATATTTTTTTATACTATTTCTCTTTTTGGGGGGGAAGGGCCCGTAAGTAAGCATTTCACTGGTAGTCTACACCTATTGTTTACGAAGCATGTGACAAATACAAATATATTTGATTTGTGTGTGTGTATCAGTCTTCACTGTCCTCTTCCTGCTTCCTGTGTGTGCATCAGTCTTCTCTGTCCTCTTCCTGCTTCCTGTAGGCTTCGTTAAGCAGCTGTATCTCCTCGCGGTAGCCTCCCGTCTCCTGTGTCTGCCTGCGGCTGTTCTGCCGGTGGGCCTCCACCGTGTCAGGGATGTTTATATTGATGTTGTCCGCCTCGGGGTTGCCACTGCTGGGGATGAGCAGTGAGTAGGAGGCTGTCTCGCCCAGGTCACAGGAGACAAAGCGGTTCTCCTTCCGAGAGTAGCGCAGCGAAGGGGAGCGGGCATGGGTGGACGACTGGCTGATGTTGGAGATGATGGACACGCTGTCCATGGCCTCCTCGTTGTCACAGATCTCCAATACTTCCAGGTGGATCTTCACGTTGGTGCCCCCCATCGCCACCTCTCCCATCTCCACCTCCACTCCCACTTCCCCGGCCGGGCCTCCGGTGGTGGGGTCGTCTGCACTGGGCTCGTGGCCTACAGACTTGGAGCGGTAGACCTCCACCTTCTTGATGGCGTGGGGGGAGATTGTGAGGCCGTCACTGCTTACCTCGTAGGTGGAGAGGGAGAGGGTCTTCCCTGTGGGGGAGTGCAGGGAGACGGTGCCCTGGAAGGCACACAGAGGGATGGCCAGACCTCCACCAGATTTCTGTAAGGACACAAGACGAACACAGACTACATTCAAAATCTAGGAGAGCAATAACTATGCACTTTATCTATGGCATATACAGCAGCACACTTTCAAATACCCTAACTACAGAAAGGACAGATCAAAAAGATTGAACAAAAATATATTCATTCGTATATTGTCAAGTTGATGTACATAATGTGTATGTAAACACGGATTTAATTCTAAGAGAGAGAGAGAGAGAGAGAGAGAGACAGAGTAATGGTTACTGTCACACTGGGAAGAAAACACACTGTGCCAGTCCAAATAATGCACCAAGCCTATCAGCGGAGCAACGGAGAGAGCAGGACAGGGGAGGGAGAGAGGGAACACAGAGGGGGAGAGAGGGGGAGAACGAGAGAGAGAGAGAGAGAGAGAGAGAGAGAGAGAGAGAGAGAGAGAGAGACAGAAAGCCGGGGGAGAAAATAATACAGTCTATATCTTCTGGACGGTACGTTAGAAGACTGGCTTGGGTGACTGAATTCCTAACTTGAGATGCATAGGGAAAGAGAGAGAGACAGAAAAGACAGAGAAGAGAGGTGAAGACAACATTAAATCACACATCTCTCCATGGCGCCAACAGGGAGATGTGTTTCCAACCTCTGGTCTAAATCGGTCTGTTGTGTTTCTAAATCCTCCCTTACGTTTCCCAGAGAGACAGAGTGATACTGAACGCTAGCCCTGTCTTTGTAGGTCACTGAGAGGCCAAAGACCTCTTTCTCCTTAGTGGAAAACAGAGGCTAGAGGCTTGTGTCAGTGGTGTATAGAATCCTGACAGTTAACAGAAAGCAACAACATAACACAAGTCCAACACACCCCTGTCTGCTTTCATCTGCTCATAGCAGAGCACAGCATAGACCTGTGCAGCATGTGGCCTTCTGTTCCCCAGTTCCTCATGTGTATACATAAATGTTACACGTTTATATTTACGGATGAACATTCAGTATGTATTATGTGCCAACTCCTTAACACAAAACCACACCAACATCCACCCACACACACCCACACACATACACATGGGTGTCAGGTAGCCTAGCGGTTAAAGCATTGGGCCTGTAACTGAAAGGTGAAAAGTCTTTAGCACTTACAGATGTAGGATCTTAAGTTAAACACTCTTTTGTTGCTGCACAGCAGGAATTCCAGGAAATGCAAACTTGTAATGTATTCAAGGTTTAAAAAGGCTTCTAAAGTCATTTCCACTTTAAAATGATTTCCATAGACATGATTTTCCCTAATGAAAAATGGATCAACCCCTATTTCCATTAATTATAATCTACATAATAATTCACATTTCCTGTTGCTGTAGGATTTCCTGCTGTAGCAAACTGGCTCAAATTAAGATCCTACATTTGTAACCCTAATTGCTCCAGGGTCGCCGTCAATAATGGCTGATCCCTGGCAGCAGGATATGCATAAACCCATTTCAATTTAACACCTCACACTTGTACATGCAGTGAAACACGACAAATATAAGCACGCCCTATTTGATTTGACCATTGACACACACCCACACACACACTACTTTAAACAGGATGCCAAAAGCCTCGCTGCAGAGGCACACTTCATGGATTTTACACACAATGCACTTTCTAATCCACAACACAGCAGCGTTGTAGAAAGCAGCCCATTTGTGTGTCTGGAGTACAATGTGTATATAACCACTTCTGCGTGTGTGTCTGTGTGTGTGTGTGTCTGTTTGTGTGTATCTGTGTGTCAAATAAAATAGTATTTGTCACATGCGCCAAATACAACAGGTTTTTACTGTGAAATACTTACAAGCCCCTTTCCAACAACGCAGAGTTAAAAAGTACGAACAATTTGCTAAAAGTGAAAGAGGAAAAATTAACACCGTTAAATAATAATAACGAGGTAGGCAGTAAGATATTACAAGGAGTGCTGAGTCAATGTGCAGGGGTGTGCATAGAGCCAGTGCAAATATAAAGTGCGTCAATGTAAATAGTCTGGGTAGCCATTTGATGAACTGTTCAGTAATCGTATGGCTTTGGGTAGAAACTGTTCAGGAGCCTTATGGTACCAGGCTTGACGCTCCAGTACCACTTGCCATGCGGTATCTAAGAGAGCAGTCTATGACTTAGGTGGCTGGAGCCTTTGACAATTTTTAGGGCCTTCCAACAGAGATTGCGTCATATTTTATTTTACCTTTATTTTACTAGGCAAGTCAGTTAAGAACAAATTCTTATTTTCAATGACGGCCTAGGAACAGTGGGTTAACTGCCTTGTTCAGGGGCAGAACCTTGTCAGCTCGGGGATTCGATCCAGCAACCTTTCGGTTACGGGCCCAACACTCTAACCACTGGGCTACCTGCCGCCCCAATATGTGGATCTGTTGGGGCAGCGTGTGAATTAGAGGGGGTCCAGGGTGTATGGGATGATGTGAGCCATGACCAGCGTTTCAAAGCAGATGTGAGCGCTATGGGGCGATAGTCACTAAGGACAGGTTACCTTGGCGTTCTTGGGCACAGAGACTATGGTGGTCTGCTTGAAACATGTAGGTATTACAGACTGGGTCAGGGAGATGTTGAAAATGTCAGTGAAGACATTTACCAGCTGGTCAGCGCCTGTCCTGGTAATCCATCTGAAGCGAGCATAGAAGGCCTTTAGCTACTCTGGTAGGCTCGCATCACTGAACAGCTGGGCTTGCCTTTGTACTCCGTGAAAGTTTGCAAGCCCTGCCAGAACCGACGAGCATCCGAGCCAGTGTAGTAGGAGTAGCTGATTGGTGATTTTGATTGACAGACACACATTCCTCACCAATGGACTACAAGAGGCGGCAAAATGAGCGGCACATTTTTATTTTTTATAAGCCCACATTTTGCCGCCTTTCCAAAGTGCCTTTCTAGGCCGTCAAGTAGTCTGCCTATACGCACGCTCTGGCCCTGGGTGGTATACAGGTGTGTGTGTGTCTGTGGAGAGACCTGTCCCAATCTACCCAAGAGTTCACAACTAGCCCACAGTGGTATCACTCAGAACAGGTAATGCCTGTGGCTGGATGGCTGCCATCTAAAACAGAATGAGACTGTTTCTTCCTCTCTGTTCTGTTGTCTACTCTCTTCATATCAATTCATTTGGGACTCAGTGCCCCACAAAACCAGAGAGGAAAACATCTCGTTCTGGCAGCGATGAAGAAGAAAAGCAGACTTTTCTAACAGAGAGAAAGTGTAGGATACAGTATGTTGTATAGTATGTACCCTACACGTTCTATGTTCCCAAGTGGCACAGCGGTCTAAGGCACCGTATCTCAGTGCTAGAGAATCGAGACTGTATCACAACCGGCCGTGATTGGGAGTCTCATAGGGCAAAGCACAATTAGCTTAGCGTCGTCCCGAGTTTGAGCGGTGTAGGCCGTCATTGAAAATAAGAATTTGGTCTTAACTGACTTGCCTAGTTAAACAAAGGTTAAATAAAATAAAAAAATAAATGTTGTAAAATAAGTGTAGGATACAGTACGTTGTAAAATAGATAGTAGAAAGTGTTGGATACAGTATGTTGTAAAATAGAAAGTGTAGGGTACAGTATGTTGTAAAATACAAAGTGTAGGGTACAGTATGTTGTAAAATACAAAGTGTAGGGTACAGTATGTTGTAAAATACAAAGTGTAGGGTACAGTATGTTGTAAAATAGAAAGTGTAGGGTACAGTATGTTGTAAAATACAAAGTGTTGGATACAGTATGTTGTAAAATAGATAGTAGAATGTGTAGGGTACTGTTTCTTCCTCTCTGTTCTGTTGTCTCCTCTTCCAGGTTCCTTGTGGCGAGCACAGCCATTTTTTCTCTTCATATTAATTCATTTGGGACTCAGTGCCCCATAAAAACTAGAGAGGAAAACATCACGTTCTGGCAGCAATGAAGGAGAAAAGCAGACTTTTCTAACAGAGAGAAGATGTAGGCTACAGTATGTTATATGTACTTGGGGCTCCCAAGTGGCACAGCATCTGAGTGCTAGAGAATCCAGGCTGTATCACAACCGGCCGTGATTGGGAGTCTCATAGGGCGGCGCACAATTGGGATAGCGTCGTCCGAGTTTGTCAAGTGTAGGTCGTCTTTGAAAATAAGAATTTGTTCTTAACTGACTTAAAAAAATAAAGTGTAGGGTACAGAATGTTGTAAAATAGAAAGTGTTGGATACAGAATGTTGTAAAATAGAAAGTGTAGGGTACAGTATGTTGTAAAATAAAAAGTGTAGGGTACAGAATGTTGTAAAATAGAAAGTGTAGGGTACAGTATGTTGTAAAATACAAAGTGTAGGGTACAGTATGTTGTAAAATAGAAAGTGTAGGGTACAGAATGTTGTAAAATAGAAAGTGTAGGGTACAGTATGTTGTAAAATACAAAGTGTAGGGTACAGTATGTTGTAAAATAAAAAGTGTAGGGTACAGAATGTTGTAAAATAGAAAGTGTAGGGTACAGTATGTTGTAAAATACAAAGTGTAGGGTACAGTATGTTGTAAAATAGAAAGTGTAGGGTACAGTATGTTGTAAAAGATAGACTCAGTCTGACTTTTCCTGGCTGCCATCTCAATATCATTCAGTCTGACTTCACCTGGCTGCCATCTCAATATCATTCAGTCTGACTTCACCTGGCTGCCATCTCAATATCATTCAGTCTGACTTCACCTGGCTGCCATCTCAATATCATTCAGTCTGACTTTTCCTGGCTGCCATCTCAATATCATTCAGTCTGACTTCACCTGGCTGCCATCTCAATATCATTCAGTCTGACTTCACCTGGCTGCCATCTCAATATCATTCAGTCTGACTTCACCTGGCTGCCATCTCAATATCATTCAGTCTGACTTTTCCTGGCTGCCATCTCAATATCATTCAGTCTGACTTCACCTGGCTGCCATCTCAATATCATTCAGTCTGACTTCACCTGGCTGCCATCTCAATATCATTCAGTCTGACTTCACCTGGCTGCCATCTCAATATCATTCAGTCTGACTTTTCCTGGCTGCCATCTCAATATCATTCAGTCTGACTTCTCCTGGCTGCCATCTCAATATCATTCAGTCTGACTTCACCTGGCTGCCATCTCAATATCATTCAGTCTGACTTCACCTGGCTGCCATCTCAATATCATTCAGTCTGACTTCACCTGGCTGTCAGGTCAATATCATTCAGTCTGACTTCACCTGGCTGCCATCTCAATATCATTCAGTCTGACTTCACCTGGCTGTCAGGTCAATATCATTCAGTCCACTAATGCCTCACTGAGGGGACCTAGTTTAACAATTTGTGCATCCATCCGTGAGTAACTTTGGTCTGTAATCACTCAGGAAAGCATATTAGTATCTATCTATCTATCTATCTATCTATCTATCTATCTGTCTGTCTGTCTGTCTGTCTGTCTGTCTGTCTGTCTGTCTGTCTGTCTGTCTGTCTGTCTGTCTGTCTGTCTGTCTGTCTGTCTGTCTGTCTGTCTGTCTGTCTGTCTGTCTGTCTGTCTGTCTGTCTGTCTGTCTGTCTGTCTATCTATCTATCACTATCAGCTAGTGTCAGGAACCCATTACCACAACAGTACTCAGGGTACAACCCACACACATGCATGTAAGCACATACACAGGTGTGTGTGGGTGTGAGATAGAAGACTGAGTGGGTAATCTCTTTCTCTTCTCATCATTCGCTCCCTTGTTTTCTAAACACTTGTCTGCAGCAGTGGAGTGACTGTATAGCCTATATCCCTGCAGCTGTGTACTGTCTCACACACGGCCAAACCTCCCTCACATCTTACACTGGAGCTGTTCACATCAGGCCTGGAAACAGACAGAACTGAATCTCAATAGACTGACTTCACAAATAAACCGAATGGGTTTCATGGTGTTACATTTAACACCTTGGTTTGGAGGTAAGGCTTATCCTGAGAAGTGACACTAGAATTATAGGGATGATATCTGAATAAAATGAGGACTTCCTAGAACCACAACTGTCAAATACAGTGTACAACCCTACTATTCTGAGGTAAGTTAGAGAAAAGTGGTTAAGTAAGACAGGAAAGAAAGCAAAACAACAGTCTAATTTACACGTAGGCCTAAATTATTCTAGCCATTGATCTACGGTTTAATTACTGACATGAATCTGGGCTAATGTGGTTAAAAGGACAGACAATACCCTGACGACTGTGACTGTAATGTGACTTACAATTACTGTCACTTCAATGCAAGCACAAGTACATCACACACACACACACGCACACACACATCAACTCACAAACATGTCATAGACTTCTTCTCCTTGTGAGTGTTTTCATGTGAAGTTGCTAGACGTTCCAACAGTGAACTGCTAAAACGGGACATTTAAATTACTTGTACCATCTATGCGCTTTTAACATTCACAATCAGAAGCCATCAGGCTTGCCAGCGACGACAGGTGCGCTCGGTACAGAGGCTACGGGTACATGTGTAATGTGTGTAAACGCACAAGTAGCCTAGGGAGATGGAAAATTATGGGGCAGTTTCTTACATTCGGCCCTGAATAACAACCTTCCAGGATACTCCAGTTCTAGGCATACATCATTACAATAGCTGCTGTTAATTAAGGATCACATTCCCTTATTGTATTCTTATCTATTATTATTGCACGGGCTCGATGTACACTCACTGGACACTAACCACACATTCACACATACTACACTGACACTACAACACACACATGGACACACACACAGAAAACACACACACACACACATGCATATTGATGTATTTGATACCATTCCACTGATTCCGCTCCAGTCATTACCACGAGCCCATTCTCCCCAATGAAGGTGCCACCAGCCTCCTGTGACCCCTACCTACTGTACATGTACATATTACCTCAATGACCTCAACTAACCCGTACCCCTGCACATTGACTCAGTACCCATTCTATAGAGCTGCATTAGTGTTATTATTTATTGGGTTACATTTTGCCTTTCGTTTATTTAGCACATTTTTCTTACGTACTTTTTACTCTGTACCGTTGGTTAAGGGCTCGTAAGTAAGGTTGTATTCGGCGCACGTGACAAACAACATTTTTATTTGATTTGAATTGATTGCTGACTTGTTTGGAGTGACTATGAACACAGACAAAATGGACACATTTAGGATAATATCATATGATAGCTCCATAGCAAGTGACATATTGGAGGATAATATCATATGATGGCTCCACAGCAAGCGACATATTGGTCGCTAGGTCTATATGTTTACAGTGCTTCTTAATTCTGGTCCTGGGGACACAGAGGGGTGCACATTTTGATATTTGCCTCAGCACTACACTCACCTGATTTCAATCTAAAGTTTGACGATGAGTTGATTATTTGAATCAACTGTGTAGTGCCAGGGCAAAATCAAAAAAGCCTATAGTCTAGCCCTGAGACATATTATTTTCTAAATATATGGCACTGGTTGGTATAGTCCGAAGCAGGTGTACTCAGCTCCTACCCTACGAGGTCCGGAGCCTGCTGGTTTACCATTCTACCTGATCATTACCTGGTGTCCCTGCTTTAAATCAGTCTCTAATTAGAGGGGAACAATGAAAGAATACATTCGAACTGGCTTGAGTTTGAGGAGCCTAAAAGTGACTTTATGTTAGCCTATTAGGGAAACGTTGCGAGGTAAGCTACCTGTCTGGGGTTCCTCTCCGATTTACTCCTACACCACTCCCAGTCCGTCAGCTCCATTTTTCTGCACTCTACATGCGACAGTCTCCGTTCCATTCCCTCAAACACTGATGATGTGTCGGTGAGGTCGAGGTCCTCGCGGCCCCGGGAGCCAGGCCCGCAGAAGAAGCCGTCCTGGTCTCCGTGGCTACCGTGAGGAAACTGGAGGCAGTCTGCCAGCGCGAGGGCCTCTTCCCCACCTGCCTCCTCCTCGAGAAGCAGATCGCCATGCTCGTGCAGTGAGGAGCTGTCCACTTCACGTGGGGTCATGAACTCGAGCTCAGCCTGCAGGCTCGCAACCCCAGAGCCGTCCAGCACAGCAAGTCGGTTTTGTGTGAAGTTGAAGAGGTTGTGATAGGAAGGCTTCTCGACGGACGGGCTGTGGTGGGGTTTGGTCGCCTGGGGTATCTTGTATATTCCGTATCCTTGTTGGAAGGACAGGTTAAACTCAAACCTCCTCTTCTTTGCTGTGGGAAAGAAAATTCTAATGTGTAGTGACTTTTGGAGGGAAAAAAAATCAAAGCATATTGCATTTATATTACTTGACATTTTCTAAAGGACAGTGATGTAGGCTTACGTGTCTCAGACACAAATATTGTTTTATTGTAACAATTGGTGTCTGTGTAAATGTGTTGGACTTAATGATGTATGTTATGGGGCATTTACCATAATACTGTGAGTTTGATTCTCGTAGGCATATAGGCCTATGTTAAAATGTTACGTTGCTTTAGATAAAAGTCTGGTTTGGTCAGCTCACTGGCCCTTTACCATCACAGAGGGCATAGCCTACCGGTGAGCTCATGCGCCTTGTCCCGCCGGCAGTTGATGAAGCACCCGCATGGAAGGTGGATCCAGCGTTCGGAGAGCATGAACACCGGCGTGACCACAGGCGCCAGCAGGGTCAGGAAGAAACTCAGTGTTTCCACCGTTTCCAGGGACGAGCTGCGTGCGTTCACAGCGTGACGCATGAGCACCAGAGTCTGTGAATGAAACGGCATGTACTTAGGCCCCTATGGCCTACTTCATGAATCCAATTCATCATTAGATTATGTCATAGGGTCATGTGGGGTAACTGCCCCACCACCCACCCCCTGTAATTCTCACAAAAAACACTTTGTCACCAATTTTTACTCTTGCTCGCCTAAAAATGTTATCTCACCCACTACAACAAAATTATTCTGAGGTAAGCTGTTCTAATATCTCGTCATGTACAAAACATTAGGAACACCTGTCTAATATTGAGTTGCAGCCCCTTTTGCCCTCAGAACAATTTAGAGATTTGTTGGTATTTTGAGCCACTAAAATGTTTATGTTCAAAAAGGAAAAACATACAAATGTCAAAAACTTTATGAAAATGTATATTTTCTATAGTTAATCATTCTATCATCATTTAAATGTTTATGCATTTTAACCACTTTATAACTGACATCCATCCAATAATTTCAAACTCACTACATAAATTCAAAGCCCAAACTGGACTACATTTAGTAGCTTACTTTAGGGTCTAAATATGCTTTTGACGTTTGTTAGTCTTGATTCAATGTATCTGTCTTTAACTGTAATTTCCTGAAAGTCAGGCTCTTCCCACATGCCAGCTAATTTTTCACAAACCAAATTGTGTGTGCTTATCCTTAGATTTATTCTCCAGTCTTGCCCAGAGGGAATTGTTGATATGCTGTCATTTATTTTATTGTATATAACATTTTATTTGGTAAAATGCACCACAAAATACATTTTACGTACATGTCTTTAGTATTTTACAGATAAAAAAAAGTATATATCCACAATCTGCTCTGGACAAGTCCGGTCCTGAAGTGTCTTAACAAAATGAAACAAAAATATTTAGGCTGACTTCATCCAGTGTCCAGAAAAAAAGCATTTGCGTGGTATGCAAATATGTGCATATTTAATGAGACATTGTCTAATTTGCATATTTTAATAAAAAATAAAAGAATACAAGAGAGTGTTTTATTTGTGTCTTCACAGTGCACGGTGATGAGCTTGATGCTCCTTTCCAATAAATATTGAGGGTCTTAGTGTAACAGTGTTGCTGGACCCTCAGCACACGCTGACAACAGTCACCATCGCTCCACAAAAGCCACGAAATAACTACTTCAAGGTCTCAGAGTGAGTGACGTCACCGATTGAATCGCTACTCGTTTGACACCGGTTACATTAGTATGGTGACATAATCGTTGATGCTTGGCTGCCGTTTGAAAAATAAAAATAATCTCTCTCTTTTGTCCATATAATAACCATGTAGGCTGTACCCGCACTGTTTCTGAGAGTCTGTTGGCTAGAGCGCACGTGCCAATACCAGAGTGGGCATATTTGCCATATAACACAACAATATTTTGTGAGAAAACCATCAGTAGAGTGGAAAATGAGATTGAAACCCATTGAACTTGTATTTTATTCGGTACATGGGAATTTAACCACAAAAAGGTATTTTTATGTGTACTAAAAGGTATTTTTATGTGCACTACGTCATCACGCACAGCCTTTTATCTGCAACAGGTCAATTTGATGGAAACACATTTCTGGTGGGAAAATACTCATATTGTTTTTATGCAGATTTTAGAATATTCACAGGAAAATCTGTCGCAAATTGGATGGAAATGCAGCTATAGTGAGGATATTAATAGTGAGATGTGCAATGCCATTCTGATTTAATATTACATTAATTTTATTAAAATAAGATAGCTTACCTAGACTTAAGATTTTAAGAGTTAATTACAAAAAAAAATGCTAAATAAAATTAATTAAATATATTTTATCACACTAATCTTCAGGGGTCAAGTTACCCCATGGGGGCTTTTTTGTGTCTGCAATTTGATATTGTTTTTATGGATTAGGCATAAGGCCTATTCAATGTGACATTACAGGACAAAGAAAATACACTGTTTTTCAAAGCAATAGCCCCATTGTAAACCCCACATGAACACCTATTTGTTATAAGAGCATACATAGCCTATCTATGATTTGATATTTGTCCATCTACACAGTATTCCATCTCTAGGTCACTCACCATCATCGGCATCCACAAGACAACTCTCACCACCGCCAGGATCATGGAGAACCGCTTTTGTGCAAAGAACACAGGGGTGTCCCAGTTACTGATGGTTCCATCCCTCAGTACACCGTCAGTGGCAGGGGTTGGGCAGGTATATGTTTTTACTTTGCCCCGCACGCCTAGCCCTTTCCCCAACCCACCAGGACTCAGCTCGTTGTAGGCACTGAAACTTATGTCCAAGCTATCCCGAGAGAAGGACGGGAGGTCGCATAAAGGCGCAGACCCATCCCCTCTCCGATCCCTGGCAATATCCAAGTAGCTCGGGTAGAACGTCCTCTGTGGCTCCCTGGAACACAGGAGATGGTAGGTGAGAGGAACGAAGAAGAAGACCAATCCGCAGAAACACAAGGAGTACAAAGAGAAAAGGAGCAGAACGTAAAAACTGTGTCTCTCCGGGAAGCAGCCTAGAGAGACCCGGGTGAAGCTCCCCCAGCCGAACAGGGGTAATACACTAACGGCCAGGCTAACTACCCACACCCCGCCTATCGCCCACATCACCCTTAACGGCCTAGGACTTCCTTCTCGCTTAGTAACGTAAAAGGTGTAGGCTGCGATAAGGCAAGCCTTCATATTGCTGGACAGTCCTTGGAACACATAGAGAAGTCCCGATAAAGTGCATATGGTCCCCGACCCTCCCTCTCCATCTCTCTCCCACTGCAGGAGCATGAAGAGGGAGAGAGGAATCACGCTGAGCAAGTCGTCCACGGACATCGAAGCCACGATGATCCACAGGATGGTTTTCCATCTTATCCGGATGAAAAATAAGAGAGAATAAACACCTCCCAAGAAGGTAGCAGCGGCGATGGCGACGCACAAGCCGAAGAGAATCATGCTCGTGTGTCTTTGAGCCTCCGTGAGGTCCGTCCTCTCGTAGCTCGCAGTGAAAAGGCTGCTCTTGTTCGGCGAAGGGGTGCTGAGAGTCGAGGACATTTTCATTTAGGTAACTTTGTCGACCTGGCTTGTGTTGCCCAATGTTCAGCCGCCCATATAAATAAATAACAAACTTTGAACCAATGCCAACACGTTACTCTAGTTATAAGGGCACACAGGCTAGACTACATCCCTGGTGAGTCACTCCGATAGGCTATATTTGAGCAGTCCAGTTGGATATATCTTAAACATAACGGAAAGTACCTTCCAGAATAGTATACTTTTTAACTCTACCAGTGCACTTTAGACGTGCACTGGAGGAGATAGACTGCGAGGCTTTATATGCGCACTGGAGGAGATAGACTGCGAGGCTCCTCGAGGATGATCCGCAATTTATGTTCTAAATGAGAAGCGTGCTGCACTTTGTCTCCAGCCGCCAGTTTACAAACCGCACGGCTGTCGTCACGGTCTTCTCTTTCAATTGCAGAGGGGTGGGCTGGTGTGTAATAATAATGGGTGGTGGGGGGGGGGGGGGGGGGGGGGTCAGAGCCAGGGTCATCATTGTCCAGCGCCCCTGGACCTTGCTCAAGGGCAGCTCACTTTGCCAGCTCAGAGATTTGAACCGGAAACTTTTTGGTTGCTGGTATAACCTCAAGGCTACCTGCTGCGCGCGTATATGTGCGTGCGCGCGTGCGTCCGTGCGTGTGTGTGTGTGCAGGGCCGGCCCTGGGCATAAGCAATATAAGGGGTTGCTTAGGGCCCCCAGCCGCTAGTGGGCCCCCAACCCCCCCAATTTGCTTTAAAACCACATAATTTTCTTTAAAATGGAGAGAATTACAGGAAATGTACAAAATAAATCTCTCTACCATCAAGAGAGGGACCACCAAAAGTTTTACCCCCAAATAGCTAAGGCCGGCCCTATGTGTGTGAGTGTGTTTGTTTGTGTGTGTGTGTGTGTGTGTGTGTGTGTGTGTGGTTGTGTGGTTGTGTGGTTGTGTGGTTGTGTGGTTGTGTGCATCTTTGCCAATTAAGACCTATAATACCTTAGATCTGGTAAAAGATAATACAAAGAAACATGTTGTTTTCTGCCCGTATAAGATATGTCTATGTCCTGGGAAATGTTCTTGTTACTTACAACGTCATGCTAATCACGTTAGCTCAACCGTCCCGAGGGCGGGACACGCTCCTGTAGAGGTTTTAAATAGTTTTTTGGGGTATCTGTACTTTACTATTTATATTTTTGACAACTTTTTCTTTTACTTCACTACATTCCTATATGTATAAGTATGACAATTGGATACTTTTTCCACCACTGATCTACTGTATGCCTATCATGGCGCATTCATTAGTGCTAGCCCATAGCTTGTCTCATATGGCATGAACTGCGCTCCAGCTCCTCACTACCCAGGGGATTTGTGTGTGAGTGTGTATGTGTGTGTGTGTGTGTGTGTGTGTGTGTGTGTGTGTGTGTGTGTGTGTGTGTGTGTGTGTGTGTGTGTGATCTGCCAGGTCGCTCAAGATCCACTGTGAAATTCAACGTCCGTCCAGGTAAGCAGGTTGTTGGGAGATGACTTCAAAGCTTGGCTTGGGGTTTGCTAGGGCGTTGTGGACGGGAAGCTCTGGCACAGAGGGTTGTTGCTCGTTTTTAATTTTGGGGTTTTAACCGTATCCCAAACCTTTACCCTTACCTTAACCATTCTGAGTTACAGAAGATACACTACAGAGAGTTCTTGTTTGATGTGTGCTGTGTCATCAGTATTCAGCTAAACACACACACACACACACACACACACACACACACACACACACACACACACACACACACACACACACACACACACACACACACACACACACACACACACACACCCCATAATGCTGCTGGGCCCCAGTGGAGATTCTTCTTTTAGATTAGGGGTTTTATATATTTACAGGTGTAGTTGCACAGTGACATTCTTCAGCTCTGAGCTCCAGAGCTCCCATTGAAAACAGCTTACATAAAGCAGCCTTGAGAGAAACATGTCCAAAGAAGAAGGACAGTAACCATGTGTTTTTTTAGGAGGGAGGATAAGTGTGACTGGGTGTATAAAGGGTATGTGTACCTCTGTTTCCAAGGCAGCAGATAGAACACACAACATAACACATACCACAACACATCATAAAACAACACATCATAACACAACACATCGTAACACATCATAACACAACACATCCTAACACATCTAACACAACACATCATAACACATCATAACACATCATAACACATCATAACACAACACATCCTAACATATCATATCACAACACATCCTAACACATCACATCCTAACACATCATAACACATCATAACACAACCCATCCTAACACATCATAACACATCATAACACAACACATCATAACACATCATAACACAACACATCCTAATATAGCATATCACAACACATCCTAACACATCCTAACACATCATACCACAACACATCCTAACACATCATATCACAACACATCCTAACACATCATAACACAACACAACACATCAGAACACAACACATCATAACACATCA
>CM042378.1:32683083-32715583 GCA_023634145.1 Thymallus thymallus | reverse complement strand
TTTTGGACACTAGATGGCAGCAGTGTATGTGCAAAGGTTTAGACTGATCCAATGAACCATTGCATTACTGTTCAAAATGTGGTATCAAGTCTGTCCAAATGTGCCTAATTGGTTTATTGATACATTTTCAAGTACATAACTGTACACTCTCCTCTAACAATAGCATGGCATTCTTTCACTGTAATAGCTACTGTAAATTGGACAGTGCAGTTAGATTAATTTAGAATTAGAATTTAAGCTTTCTGCCCATATAAGATATGTCTATGTCCTGGGAAATTATCTTGTTACCTACAACATCATGCTAATCACATTAGCGCATGTTAGCTCAATCGTCTCGAAGGCGGGAAACGATCCTGTAGAGATTTTAACAACATATTGTATACCTGAGCAATGACTCAAAACACATACTGATACTTATGAACAAACACACAGTCTTAATTCACTGTATTCCATCAATTCAATACAATGTCTAGATGCCCAAATATATCTATGCTTGTCAGGCAATATTCTGTTTTTATTATGTGATATTTCTCAGCTTGTGTATGAGACTTTTATATAATAGTTTTCTATTGAAGGTGCTGTAAGAGTATAGGTCATTAAGTGTGATAAAAGATATGATAGGTAGACAATAACTGTGTGTGAACCAGAAGGAAAGGTAAATATGATATACCAGCATGTTCTAGGAAACAGGTCATGTTACCATCTTGTTATTCATTGTACAGTATAAATGTCCTGAAAACTGAGGTTTACTGTCAATACCTGTTTCTGCTCAGAATGAAACACACCTTTACTCTCTTACTGGCCTGTCTGCTGCTCCGCGCTGGTAATATATTCTACGCCTGATTTAGTTGTTTGTTATATAAGACTATTAGGGTTACTTTACTTGAATGGTTCTTGTATCTGTCTCTTTTTCAGCAGCTCATGCTCTGCAGTGTTGGACCTGTAAAGATCCAGCAGACCTCACCTGCTTAGAACAAACCCTGGAGACCTGCAGTGTTGGACAAGTATGTTCTACAAACACCAGCAGCTCTCTGCAATCGTCAGGTAAAATGAAACTTGTCATTTTACCTAGCCAGAGAAACCTGTCAGACGGCAGTTGACTACTTACATATAACATTTACATTGTACATTTGAATGAACATACAATGTAGTACTACCTTGTCACATGTTTTGAAATATCCCCTTTGTTTGTGACTTTTGACACTGTAGTTGTTAATGCCAGAGGACGCATCCAATTTAGCATTTGGGAAGTTGACATTGATATCCGCTGGGGAAAGCACCGTAAAGCAACCCACCCCAATGTTGGTAAGTTAAAACTCTCAAAATCTGTGACTGGCATTTTTTTCATTAATTTTGTTTGCAGTAGAACTTATTTTTATTTATTACCGTCCCCATTATCGTACTAAGGTCCGACACATAGCGAAAAATACATTACAGAAAGAAAATAGACTTTGAAATGTACATACATTTAAGAACATGAACATGTAGTATGTGTGTGTGTGCATCTATCAGCTATACATACGTCAGTACATACACACAACAAGTAGGTCACATGGGGAGAGGCGTTGTGCAGTGAGGTGTTGCTTTATCAGTTTTAAACCAGGTTTGCTATTCACTAGCGCTATATGGTTCCATGCACTCATGGCTCTGTATAATACTGTATGTTTCCATAAATTTGTTCTGGACCTGGGGACTGTGAAAAGACCCCTGGTGGCATGTTTGGTGGGGTAAGTGTGTGTGTGTGTCAGTGCTGTGTGTAAGTTGACTATGCAAACTATTTGGAATTTTCAACACATACATTTTTCTTCTATAAACAAGAATTGAAGAAGTCAGTCTTTTCTCAACTCTTAGCCAAGAGAGACTGGCATTTACATCAGCCCTCTGATTACAATGAAGAGCAAGATGTGCCACTCTGTTCTGGGCCAGCTGCAGCTTAACTAGATCTTTCCTTGCAGCACTCGACCACACCACTGGACAATAATCAAGATAAGGCAAAACTAGAGCCTGCAGGACTTTTTGGAGTGTGGTGTCAAAAAAGCAGAGCTTCTCTTTATTACGGACAGACCTTTTCCCATCAGTTATGATGCCCTATTCTTGTTATAAGTGGGAATGTACAGTCTTTACCTATCAACTATTGTGTTATTAAAACATGATTTTGAATTTAGTTTTTACCTTTTACCTTTCAGGTTCAAACTCAAGTATCATTGAGAGGATCGTGAAGGGATGCATGGATGACAATCTTTGTCAGTCAAGCCTCAAAATGTCTTTGAATATCGGTTTCCAACAATTCACTTCTTCATGCTGCAACTCATCTGGCTGCAACAGTGACACTTTCACTGGTAAATGTTCTTCTGTACTTTGAACTTTGAACTTTGTTCTTTGTTCAATTCGATTTATTTTGACTGGTCCTTACATGAGTTGTCCTGTTGTTTCTTCAGACGACCCCCACAATGGACTTCAGTGCGCTTCTTGCACTGATCCAGAAGATGACGTTTGTGATCAGACTGTGACCTGTCAGGGAGTTCAGGATCGCTGTCTCCACGACACAGGTACAGCACTTACACAACATTTGTGTTTGCCTGTGTTCATGCTTCACTACAGTCCTTGTAATTGTTACTATTATAATTATAATCAATATTAAGTTTATTTATCTGTACATTTTATTCATATTGTATTATTTTTTATCATATTTTGAATGTTGCAATATTTTCTCTGTAGTGACAGCTAGTAATGGTTGGTCTGTGACTCTTCGAGGCTGTGTCTCCAGGAATCTGTGTGGTTCTGGTTCTGACGCCGGTTCTGACTCCAGCTCTGTGTCCTGCTGTGAGGGTAGTCTCTGCAACAAAAACAGGGCTATGAACATGGCCGATGCTATGAATGACGCCCAGCCTGTGGCACTTACACTCCTCACTCTGCTAGTTGGGCTAACAACCACCACACTTCTTGAGACTTAGCTTATTTTCTCATGATAGGATAGGATGCATTAGTTGGATAGTATTATATTGCGGTCTTGGTGGAAAAATCTTAACAATAGGACTAAAAAGTAAAGTAGTTGTGTAGGCACATCTATGGACAGAATGTGTAAAGCAGCACTTGCATTTAATTAAAAAAAAAAGTGAATATAAATAAAAAATGTGTTTGTGTGTCTTGCTTATTTGAGCTTTGAAGTGAGATTGCATAAGCCCAGCCAGTAGCGCCATGTTTGTGCGTCTGTGTGTGTGTGAGAGAGACAGAGACAGAGACAGAGACAGAGACACAGACACAGACACAGAGAGAGAGAGAGAAAGTGTGTGAGAGAGACAGATACAGAGACAGAGACACAGACACAGACACAGAGAGAGAGAGAGAGAGAGAGTGTGAGAGAGACAGAGACAGAGACAGAGACACACAGAGAGAGAGAGACAGAGACAGACACACACACACACACACACAGAGAAATAGAGAGACAGAGACAGAGACAGAGACAGAGACAGAGACAGAGACAGAGACTGAGGCTTCTGTATGTCCCTGTGTTTGTATAGGTGTGTGTCTGTGTGTAATCAATGTGTCTCTGTTCTGAGGCTTAATGTTGAATATGTGTGTGTGTGTGTGTGTGCTCAGTTTCCATGAGCGTGTGCTTGTGTATATGTAAGAAAGAGAGGAGGTATCTGCGTGTAAAACGTACCATATGCTTCCAAGTCAAAACCGCTTGTGCATATATTATGAAAACATTTTGTGATGTTTCTGTGACGTTTTTGTTTGTTTCGGTCTTCGGCACGTTTTTTTTCCACAGTTCGTGTACACACCATATTTCTTTTAGGCAAGTCTAAATTCGGTAGCCTACTGTAAGTCAACGCCCCTTCGTCGTGATTGGTCAACAGTACTACTCCTATTAGGAGTGGGAACTATGGACGAGATTCTATAATGAAGTGCTTGTTGTCATTCAACGAGAGACGACTAGTTTTCATTCACATTTTTTCAATTGAGAATTACTTCACCAAACATCTTAGACAGATATAAAATTGCTCGACTAAGACCTCCTCTGAAAAAACTTCAAAATGTATTACAGATTTCTTGATTTATCTTAGATTAATTCTGCCTATTTTGAGGAAGCGTTCCTTGGTATTTTGTTGCTACAGTCGATAATACTGTAGCAACAAAATACCAAGGAACAGCGATAATATTGATTTGAACAAACAGTGCCTTCGGAAAGTATTCAGACCCCTTGACTTTTTGCATATTTTGTTATGTTGCAGCCTTATTCTAAAACTCACACCCTTTACTCAGTACTTTGGTGAAGCACCTTTGGCAGCGATTATAGCATGGAGTCTTCTTGGGTATGATGCCACAAGCTTGGCACACTTGTATTTGGGGAGTTTCTCCCATTATTCTCTGCAGATCCTCTCAAGCTGTCAGGTTGAATGGGGAGTGTCGCTGCACAGCTATTTTCAGGTCTCTCCAGAGTTGTTCGATGGGGTTCAAGTCCGGGCTCTGGCTGGGCCACTTAAGAACATTCAGAGACTTGTCCCGAAGCCACTCCTGCGTTGTCTTGGCTGTGTGCTTATGGTCATTGTCCTGTTGGAAGGTGAACTTCAACCAAGTTCAATCTTGGTTTCATCAGACCAGTGAATCTTGTTTATCATGGTCTGAGAGTCTTTAGGTGCCTTTTGGCAAACTCCAAGCTTCCCGTCATGTATCTTTAACTGAGGAGTGGCTTCAGTCTGGCCACTCTACCATAAAGGCCTGATTGGTGGTGCTGTGGAGATGGTTGTCCTTCTGGAAGGTTCTCCCAACTCCACAGAAAAACTCTATAGAGCTCCATCGGGAGTGACCATCGGGTTCTTGGTCACCTCCCTGACCAAGGCCCTTCTTCCCCGATTGCTCAGTTGGACCGGGCGGCCAGCTCTAGGAAGAGCCTTGGTGGTTCCAAACTTCTTCCATTTAAAAATGATGGAGACCACTGTGATCTTGGAGACCTTCAATGCTGCAGAAATGTTTTGGTACCCTTCCCCAGATCTGTGCCTCGACACAATCCTGTCTCAGAGCTCTATGGACAATTCCTTCGACCTCATGGCTAATTCTAAAATAGATTACAGAGCTCAGGTGCATCCTGTTTCCATTGATCATCCTTAAGATGTTTGTACAACTTGATTGGAGTCCACCTGGGGTCCACCTGGGGTCTGAATCTATCTATCTATCTATCTATCTATCTATCTATCTATCTATCTATCTATCTATCTATCTATCTATCTGTCTGTCTGTCTGTCTGTCTGTCTGTCTGTCTGTCTGTCTGTCTGTCTGTCTGTCTGTCTGTCTGTCTGTCTGTCTGTCTGTCTGTCTGTCTGTCTGTCTGTCTGTCTGTCTGTCTGTCTGTCTGTCTGTCTGTCTGTCTGTCTGTCTGTCTGTCTGTCTGTCAAAATGTGGAAAAAGTCAAGGGGTCTGAATACTTTCTGAAGGCACAGTATGTATGTGGAAGCAGACTTAACATATGTATGTGGAAGCAGACTTAACATATGTATGTGGAAGCAGACTTAACATATGTATGTGGAAGCAGACTTAACATATGTATGTGGAAGCAGACTTAACATATGTATGTGGAAGCAGACTTAAAATATGTATGTGGAAGCAGACTTAACATATGTATGTGGAAGCAGACTTAACATATGTATGTGGAAGCAGACTTAACATATGTATGTGGAAGCAGACTTAACATATGTATGTGGAAGCAGACTTAACATATGTATGTTGAAAAAGACTAAACATATGTATGTGGATGCCTTTATTGTGGCACTCCAAGGTGACACTCAGAATGACGCATCAGCACTCGTCTCCTTCCTGGTTAACACTGAGGACCTGTTACCACGGAGACACTGATTGAAAGTCACTGTGGGTGACTGCATGAGAAGGAGGAGGAGAGAGGAACCAGACAGACAGACATACACACATGGTGGCAGATAGCCTAGCGGTTAGAATGTTGTGCCAGTAACCAAAAGATTGCTTGTTCGAATGCCCGTGCCGACAAGGTGAAAAATCTGTCGATGCCCTTGAGCAAATCACTTAACCCTAATTGCTCCATGGTAGACACTGGCTGTGACCCCTCTCCGAGGGTATCTCAGGGGGAGTTGGGAGATACAAAAAACACATTTCCAATTCACACCTGCACATGTGTGAAACTGGACAAATATAAGCACCCACTTTATTATTATTATTATTATATAACACACATACTTTCCTAGGTAAGACCTGCCACTAGAGGAGGCTGTTGGACTGGTGTTTCAAACCAGTGACCTGCTTTTACACAGAGGTTAAATAAAATCAATCAAATGAAATCAAATGTTATTTGTCACATGCACAGAATACAAAAAGTGCAGAATTACAGTGAAATGCTTGCTTACGAGCCCTTCCCAACGATGCAGAGTTTAAAATAGTAACACAAGAGGAATAAAATATACAAGAATGGAGCTATATACAGGAAGTACCAGTACCAGATCAATGTGGAGCTATATACAGGGAGTACCAGTACCAGATCAATGTGGAGCTATATACAGGAAGTACCAGTACCAGATCAATGTGGAGCTATATACAGGAAGTACCAGTACCAGAACAATGTGGAGCTATATACAGGAGTACCAGTACCAGATCAATGTGGAGCTATATACAGGAAGTACCAGTACCAGATCAATGTGGAGCTATATACAGGGAGTACCAGTACCAGATCAATGTGGAGCTATATACAGGGAGTACCAGTACCAGATCAATGTGCAAGAGGTTTAAGGTATTGGAGGTAGATATGTACATGAAGACAGGGTAAACTGACTAGGCATCACGATACATAATAATAAGTAAACTGAAGAACAGAGTAGCAGTTATGAGTGTGAAAGTGTGTGTGTGTATATGTGTGTGTGTGTGTGTGTGTGTGTGTGTGTGTGTGTGTGTGTGTGTGTGTGTGTGTGTGTGTGTGTGTGTGTGTGTGTGTCTGTATGCCAGTGTGTATGTAGTGTATGTGAATGGGTTTTGTGTGAGAGTGTCAGTGTATAGTATGTGAGTGAGTGTGTATAGTGTGTGAGTGGGTGAGTGTGTATAGTGTTTGGGTGAGTGTGTATAGTGTGTCAGTACATGCAAACAATATCTAGGTCTAATACATAGTACAGTGCAAATGACAATACAATATACATAAAACGGCTGTGTCTCTGGGTCTTCGTTGACGACGGTGGCTGTGAGCTAGATACTGTAGCTAGCCTACCATTGTATAGATACTAGATACTGTAGCTAGCCTACCATTGTATAGATACTAGATACTGTAGCTAGCCTACCATTGTATAGATACTAGATACTGTAGCTAGCCTAACATTGTATAGATACTAGATACTGTAGCTAGCCTACCATTGTATAGATACTAGATACCGTAGCTAGCCTACCATTGTATAGATACTAGATACTGTAGCTAGCCTACCATTGTATAGATACTAGATACTGTAGCTAGCCTACCATTATATAGATACTAGATACTGTAGCTAGCCTACCATTGTATCGATACTAGATACTGTAGCTAGCCTACCATTGTATAGATACTAGATACTGTAGCTAGCCTACCATTGTATAGATACTAGATACTGTAGCTAGCCTACCATTGTATAGATACTAGATACTGTAGCTAGCCTACCATTGTATAGATACTAGATACTGTAGCTAGCCTACCATTGTATAGATACTAGATACTGTAGCTAGCCTACCATTGTATAGATACTAGATACTGTAGCTAGCCTACCATTGTATAGATACTAGATACTGTAGCTAGCCTACCATTGTATAGATACTAGATACTGTAGCTAGCCTACCATTGTATAGATACTAGATACCGTAGCTAGCCTACCATTGTATAGATACTAGATACTGTAGCTAGCCTACCATTGTATAGATACTAGATACCGTAGCTAGCCTACCATTGTATAGATACTAGATACTGTAGCTAGCCTACCATTGTATAGATACTAGATACTGTAGCTAGCCTACCATTGTATAGATACTAGATACTGTAGCTAGCCTAACATTGTATAGATACTAGATACTGTAGCTAGCCTACCATTGTATAGATACTAGATACTGTAGCTAGCCTACCATTGTATAGATACTAGATACTGTAGCTAGCCTACCATTGTATAGATACTAGATACTGTAGCTAGCCTACCATTGCCTCACAGTATTGAGTTCCAAACAATCCACTTTAGAATCAGCACTAATCACCATAATGGATTCCTGCTGCGCTCCCTGCTTAATGGAATCAATTACCATGAGAAGAAAAAGGAAATATTCACATAGAAACAACAGTCAAGAGCAGAACAAAGTGCTGAACGCTTGACCTGGAAGAAGACACAGCAGAATTAAAGATCATTGTAATTCTATGAGGGAGCACCCCGAGACACTAACATGTCAATTCTGTCCTAGCTGCACAATAATAGGATTCTATTTTATTTTGAGAAACTAGACACGGACTCTCCTCTTTCTGATGCAGAATCAATGAGGGGTAGAGGAGAGGAGAGGACAGGAGAGGAGAGGAGAGGAGAGGACAGGAGAGGACAGGAGAGGACAGGAGAGGAGAGGAGAGGAGAGGAGAGGAGAGGAGAGGAGAGGAGAGGAGAGAAAGGGATTTTAGGGACCATCTGTTGAGCTCACGAAGTGGTGTGTGTGAGTGTGTTGTATCCTTTGTTTGTATCTCTGTGTGTGCATATTGCTGTATGATGTCTCTTCTCTTTAATGAGCAGACTGGAAATTAATAATTAGCATGTGCACCTGGCGCTATCCTTCTCCTCAGGATGTATCTCTCACTCCCCTGCTGCAATTATCCCTGTGTACACAAACACAAACAGTAGCTAGCACGCACACACCGGGTGAGTCCCTGTCACAACACAGCTGACTGCTACTCTAGCCTACTTAACACCGCTACTGACTCCTACAGACACACCGCAACCATTTAGCGCTCTCACAATAGGTTCCAGTCAAAGGAGAAAAATGAGAATCATGAAGTGAAAACCTCCCTCCCTCTGACATAGAGAAAAAGTATAATCTAATATGTATCAACACATATCACAAGTTTTGGACTTCAATAAAATCCAACCCAATCCAAAGTAACCATTGAGTAGAGTTACCTCCTAACGCTCCAGAATCAGGAGAGGAGATCATCTGACTGACATGTTGCCTCCCGGTCCCAGGAAGCTTTTTAAAAGCCCTTCTAGAGTTCTGTTCAAAACACACGCGTTGGGGAAGTATTGACTTACTCTGTTAAAAAGAGGTTAACTGTGTGTTCAAAAGAATGAATCAAAACAGAATGTTTTTGTTTTTTTAACTGGGTCTTGTACTTGAGTATCAATTCCGACAGGGTTGAATATTTAATGTTTGACACCTTTTTAGAATTCTGGCCTGGTTAGAAAATGTTTCCACCGGAAGAATTTCAAATAAATGATTCCCTGCAGGAGGTGATTATGGAAATAAAAATAAATTGCTGTAGTTTTACTTTGGTGCAATAGAGGGCAGTGGTTTTACATGGGACAAGGGGCCATGAATACTGAGATTTCAACTTCATCTATTTATCCCATTCTATAATCTCCCTTTCAGTCTCTTGCTCTCCATCCATCTTTCAAAGAGGGAGAGAGAAGACAGAGGGAGATACTGATTGACTGAGAGAGAGAGAGAGAGAGAGAGAGAGAGAGAGAGAGAGAGAGAGAGAGAGAGAGAGAGAGAGAGAGAGAGAGAGAGAGAGAGAGAGAGAGAGAGAGAGTCCAACAATGGCAGGAGAGTCGAACAGTCCACCCCAACCAAAGGGAGAATCCTCCTGCTGTTCAGAGGTAATTAAAATACAGAACCCTCTGTATGTGAAGAATGACAAGACACAAAAAGAGTACAAATTGAAGACCTCTTCATTGTATAACCCCACAGACGACTAAACCCAAGCGGAAAGTCAACCTCCCAGCACAGAGTACTACACCCTCATTGAAATGAAGGATACGTTCACCCAGATGGAGGTAAGGCAGGTGGAGCTGGAACAGCAGGTGATTACACTCCAGTCAGCACAGACCCAGACAACAGTCCAGCACAACAGTCCGGACAAACAAATGAAGAACCCAAAGCCCAGGGGATCTTACCCCCTCTGAGCACCCTCCTGTCAGCCACCCTGATTGCCCTCCTGATAACCCCCCCACACCCACCAAGGACATACACAAGACACAGATTGTACTCCTTATGGACTCAAATGGGAAATATATACAAAAAAACAAAAAACAAACACAGAGTGTCTAAACTCTGATGTTCAAACACCCAGTGTGACCTAGGCCTTCTGTCTGAGGACCAACTTGGATCACCCAGCCACACAATAATACACACAGGCACAAATGACCTGAGAACACAGCAGGAAAGGGTGGCAACAGCACTCAAGAGAGCGATTGAAAAATATTCTTCTACTTTCCAGACGCACAAGTGGTTATCTCCACCTTGCTACCACGAAAAGACTTATAGAGTATTTCCCATGACTGTGCCTCAATATCAAATGTTTACCTGGCCCACCACTCCACCCTGGACTTGAACAGCCTTTACGACCAGGTCCACCACCTTCGCCCGGACCCTAAAGGACATCGCTCTCAACAGCAGCCCCAACACTTCACACAGGAGCAACAGATCGATAGAAACCCTGCCCAGACCAGCAAGACACCCTCCCAGATCTGCAAGACACCATGCTAATATTCAACCAGACTGTATATTAAGTAAACTATTATTACCCTCAGTTATATCATACGCACATTTAGCTATTTAAGTATTTCTCTGCCATTAACCTGTATAGTAACTCCGGTCTGTAATCACTCATTCACTCAGGACTTATTCATTCAGGAATGTATATACATATTCATGTACAGTTGTTATATCATATCACATGCAATATTGTAAGTAATTCTTGGACTGAACTTACGTAGTCATTCACTCAGGAATGCATATTAGTATCCTGTCAGTTGTATCTTTTTTCATTGCTTTTAGTATATCGAATGTGCAATACGTGCATTTATCTGTAATTAAACCCTGCACACTAAGGACTGTATTTTAAGGGAATTATTATTATTACCCTAAATTATATCACATTTAGCTATTTAAGTATATCTTCCTGTCATTTACCTGTACAGTTAATGTAACCATGCAAATATTCACTTACCTGTACATTTAACTGTACATTTACCTGTACAGTTAATTTAACCATGCAAAATATTCACTTACCTGTTCATTTAACCAGACTGTATATTAAGTAAACTATTATTACCCTCACTTATATCATATGCACATTTAGCTATTTAAGTATTTATCTGCCATCGACTTTTATAGTATAGTTAACCATGCAAATACTCATTATTTATCTATATCAACTTGAAATATTTTTATCCTTTTTTGTTCACCTAACACTCTGTAACAATGTATAGTGTATATATTCAGCCATTCACCCATACTATGCAATGTCTTTTTATAGCTTTTGCACTCCAGACTTCTTGTATCTTTTGTGTATTTTCTGGCACCTGCCCTGTATTTTTTCGTTGCTGCTTGACGAAGAAATTTGCCCTCAGGGATCAATAAAGTATCTATCTATCTATCTATCTATCTATCTATCTATCTATCTATCTATCTATCTATCTATCTATCTATCTATCTATCTATCTATCTATCTATCTATCTATCTATCTATCTATCTATCTAGAGGACCCACGCCGAGAGGACCTACATCCAGACCACAACACCACCACCCACATCCACACCCCCACCCCAACCAATCAACACCCCCCCCCCCCCCCCCCCAAGTGAACCATGCCCACACTACATTTAGGCCCCCTCAGATCAGACCTATGACCTCCTACCCACCCCATGCCCCCCACTCCTGCAAAGAAGGCCTCAACATGGAAGTCAAACATATGCCCAGGCCGTGAGCAAGCAAACAGGCCCAACCCCCACTCTTACACTAGCCCAAGACAATGGCATGTACCAGATGCTCAGCAGGCTCTGCTCACACTTACTGAACAGAGAAAAATGTCCTCCTGTGTGCTGCCTATACCGTCCCACTAGAGTCCCCATACTTTAATGAAGACAGTTTCTCCATCCTGGAGGGGGAAATCAATCATTTCCAGGTACATGTACTAGTCTGTGGCGACCTAAATGCCAGAACGGGACAAGAACCTGACACCCTCAGCACACAGGGGGACAAACCCCTACCTGGAGGTGACAGCATTCCCCCATATTCCCCCCTAGACACAACTATGACAACATAACCAATAAAAACTGGTTACAACTCCTGCAGCTCTGTTGCACGCTGGGTATGTACATAGTCAATGATAGGCATCGAGGGGACTCATATAGCTCATCTCTTGGCAGTAGTACTGTAGATTACTGTATCACTGACCTCAACCCAGAGTCTCTCAGAGTGTTCACAGTCAATCCACTGACACCCCTATCAGATCACAGCAAAATCACAGTCTACCTGAACAGAGCTATACTCAATCATGAGGCATCAAAGCCAAAGGAACTGAGTAATAATAAGAAATGCTATAGATGGAAGGAAAGTAGTGTAGAAACCTATCGAAAAACAATTAGGCAACAACAAATTAAATCCCTTTGAGACAACTTCCTGGATAAAACGTTTCACTGTAATAGTGAAGGTGTAAACTTGGCAGTAGAAAACCTAAACAGTATATTTGACCTCTCAGCTTCCCTATCAAATCTAAAAATGTCAAACAGAAAACCGAAGAAAATTAACAACATTGACAAATGGTTTGATGAAGAACTCAAAAACCTAAGAAATAAATTGAGAAACCTGTCCAACAAAAAACATAGAGATCCAGAAAACCTGAGCCTACGCCTTCACTATGGTGGTTTACCAAAACAATACAGAAATACACTATGGAAAAAGAAGGAACAGCACGTCAGAAATCAGCTCAATGTAACTGAAGAATCCATAGACTCTAACCACTTCTGGGAAATTTGGAAAACACTAAACAAACAACAACACGAAGAGTTATCTATCCAAAATAGAGATGTATGGATAAACCACTTCTCCAATCTTTTTGGCTCCTAAAAGGAAGCGATTCCCAAAACTTCCATAACCAGCCATCACCTACAGAGAGATGAACCTGGAGAAGAGTCCTCTAAGCAAGCTGGTCCTGGGTCTTTGTTCACAAGGACAAATTGACCCCACAGAGCCCCAGAACAGCTACACAATTAGACCCAACCAAATCAAAAAGAAAACAAAAAGATAATTACTTGACACATTGGAAAGAATTAACAAAAAAGAAAGCAAACTAGAATGCAATTTGGCCCTAAACAGAGAGTACACAGTGGCAGAATACCTAACCACTGTGACTGACCCAAACTTAAGGAAAGCTTTGACTATGTACAGACTCAGTGAGCATAGCCTTGCTATTGAGAAAGGCCGCCGTAGGCAGACCTGGCTCTCAAGAGAAGACAGGCTATTTGCACATTGTAACAACACTGTATATAGACATAATATGACATTTGAAATGTCTTTATTCTTTTGGAACTTCTGTGAGTGTAATGTTTACTGTTATTTAATATATGTATTGTTTATTTCACTTTTGTTTATTATCTACTTCGCTTGCTTTGGCAATGTTAACATATGTTTCCCATGTAAATAAAGCACCTTCAATTGAATTGAATTGAATTGATTTTAGAGAGAGAGAGAGAGAGAGAGAGAGAGAGAGAGAGAGAGAGAGAGAGAATGATTCAGGGAGAAGGAGATTGAGACAGAGCACCAGAGAGAGAAATGTCCGTGGTGGGGTCAGTTTCTCAGCAGGAGAGTAGCAAAGCCTCAGATGACTGCAGATGTACTCCTCTCTCAGGGAACAGATGACTGCAGATGTACTCCTCTCGCAGGGAACAGATGACTGCTGATGTACTCCTCTCGCAGGGAACAGATGACTGCAGATGTACTTCTCTCTCAGGGAACAGATGACTGCAGATGTACTCCTCTCTCAGGGAACTGTGGTGGGAAGGAATACAAACAAACAATCACTTTACATTTGGACAGAGATCTTTCCTAAGACTGGTTACAAAGTGCTCTGCAGAAGCCTAGGGTTAGAACCCCCAGAGGAGTCAATGGGAGGGAACCACTCCGTTGATCAAACAACCTAGCCATAGTATGACAACCTATGTTGCACAGTGATGACAGTCAGTACCAGAGGCCGGGTGACATTGATGTTGAATCACATTGATTGTCTATGAGGAAATTAGCTGAAGTGAGTACGTGGTTCTTTTTACAGAATTTTCGGAACTGTAACAGCCTTCATATGTCAGCAGCAAACCACAGACACACACACTCATGCAAGCAAGCACGCCAACAAGCTCTCACAGTCTCACTTCAGAATCCAACGTTTATCCATAAACGTAACATTTCTAAGGTTAAGTTTAGTTCCAGGTGGTTAAGGTAAGGGCAGTGGTGGAAAACGTAACCAATGTTACCTTAATAGGAAGTTACTCAAGCAAAAGTGAAAGTCACCCAGTAAAATACTATTTGAGTAAAAGTCTAAAATTATTTGGTTTTAAATATACTTAAGTATCAAAAGTTAATGTAATTGACAAAATGTACTTAAGTATCAAAAGTAAAATTAAAAGTATAAATAATTTAAAAAACCAGACTTCACCATTTTCTTATTTATTTAATGTACGGATAGCCAGGGTCACACTCCAACACTCAGACATCATTTACAAACAAATCATTTGTGTTTAGTGAGTCCACCAGATCAGAGGCAGTAGGGATGACCAGGTATGTGAATTGGACAATTTTCTGTCCTGCTAAGCATTCGAAATGTAATGAGTACTTTTGCGTGTCAGGGAAAATGTATGGAGTAAAAAGTACATTATTTTCTTTAGGAATGTAGTAAAACACCCATCACCCCTATTCACAACACCATGGCAAGCTGCAAAACTACTTGATGGTAATAGCGCTCACTGTTGCCCCTAGTGGCCGTTTTTTTAAGTAATCTCTCAACATCCTGGGTACATGGACGGACTTCGAATTCCTCCTTTTACCTTGAGCAACCTGGCTGTTCACCAATCAAATGCTCCCTGTGCCCTCCTTTCAGGTATGCACACAAGCACAAACACGAAAAACACACTCATACCCATTAAATGCACCGTTTAACCCCTAACCCTCTTTCAGGTAGACACACACACATTTTAACCTCTCTCAGGTCATGTCTTTATCCAGACAGAGGGCAGTGGGTTTGTTTTATCGGTGTTAGAGTGGCTGGTGTTCTGTGCCAGGGCTAAAGAACACAATCTCTGATAGGCATGTCAAGTGGTCGTGACAGATGAAAACTATCAGAGTACATTCCTCTGGGTCCGGACCAACACACACACACACACACACACGGACATCCATGTCCAATAATGCAATAACACTTATATGACGCACTGTATTACAGTATAAATATATATACAATATATTTATATAAAGAAATGCTGATCTATACACGAATACGCTGTCATCATTCATAACCCAATCCTCTACAACATTGAACTAATATAAAAAAATATATATGGCAATCAGAAATCAAAACTGGATGGTCTTCAGAGATGGGAGGGATTAATGGAAGCTGAAGGATGGGATTAAAAACAAACAAAAGATATACATACATACATACATACATACATACATACATACATACATACATACATACATACATACATACATACATACATACATACATACATACATACATACATACATACATACATACATACATACATACATACATACATACATACATACATACATACATACATACATACATATACAGTGGGGAGAACAAGTATTTGATACACTGCCGATTTTGCAGGTTTTCCTACTTACAAAGCATGTAGAGGTCTGTAATTTTTATCATAGGTACACTTCAACTGTGAGAGACAGAATCTAAAACAAAAATACAGAAAATCACATTGTATGATTTTTTTATAATTAATTTGCATTTTATTGCATGACATAAGTATTTGATCACCTACCAACCAGTAAGAATTCCGGCTCTCACAGACCTGTTAGTTTTTCTTTAAGAAGCCCTCCTGTTCTCCACTCATTACCTGTATTAACTGCACCTGTTTGAACTCGTTACCTGTATAAAAGACACCTGTCCACACACTCAATCAAACAGACTCCAACCTCTCCACAATGGCCAAGACCAGAGAGCTGTGTAAGGACATCAGGGATAAAATTGTAGACCTGCACAAGGCTGGGATGGGCTACAGGACAATAGGCAAGCAGCTTGGTGAGAAGGCAACAACTGTTGGCGCAATTATTAGAAAATGGAAGAAGTTCAAGATGACGGTCAATCTCCCTCGGTCTGGGGCACCATGCAAGATCTCACCTCGTGGGGCATCAATGATCATGAGGAAGGTGAGGGATCAGCCCAGAACTACACGGCAGGACCTGGTCAATGACCTGAAGAGAGCTGGGACCACATTCTCAAAGAAAACCATTAGTAACACACTACGCCGTCATGTATTAAAATCCTGCAGAACACGCAAGGTCCCCCTGCTCAAGCCAGCGCATGTCCAGGCCCGTCTGAAGTTTGCCAATGACCATCTGGATTTTCCAGAGGAGGAATGGGAGAAGGTCATGTGGTCTGACGAGACAAAAATAGAGCTTTTTGGTCTAAACTCCACTCGCTGTGTTTGGAGGAAGAAAAAGGATGAGTACAACCCCAAGAACACCATCCCAACCGTGAAGCATGGAGGTGGAAACATCATTCTTTGGGGATGCTTTTCTGCAAAGGGGACAGGACGACTGCACCGTATTGAGGGGAGGATGGATGGGGCCATGTATCGCGAGATCTTGGCCAACAACCTCCTTCCCTCAGTAAGAGCATTGAAGATGGGTCGTGGCTGGGTCTTCCAGCATGACAACGATCCGAAACACACAGCCAGGGCAACTAAGGAGTGGCTCCGTAAGAAGCCTGGAGGTCCTGGAGTGCCCTAGCCAGTCTCCAGACCTGAACCCAATAGAAAATCTTTGGAGGGAGCTGAAAGTCCGTATTGCCCAGCGACAGCCCCGAAACCTGAAGGATCTGGATGGAGGAGTGGGCCAAAATCCCTGCTGCAGTGTGTGCAAACCTGGTCAAGAACTACAGGAAACTTATGATCTCAGTAATTGCAAAAAAAGGTTTCTGTACCAAATATTAAGTTCTGCTTTTCTGATGTATCAAATACTTATGTCATGCAATAAAATGCAAATTAATTAATTACAAATCATACAATGTGATTTTCTGGATTTTTGTTTTAGATTCCGTCACTCACAGTTGAAGAGTACCTATGATAAAAATTACAGACTTCTACATGCTTTGTAAGTGAGAAAACCTGCAAAATCGGCAGTGTATCAAATACTTGTTCTCCCCACATCTACTTTGTGCATGACACAAGTAATTCACAAGTAATTCTTCCAGCAATTGTTTACAGACAGATCACTTAATTTCACTTAGAATTCACTACACCACAATTCCAGTGGGTCAGAAGTTTACATACACTATGTTGACTGTGCCTTTCAACAGCTTGGAAAATTCCAGAAAATGATATCATGGCTTTAGAAGCTTCTGATAGGCTAATTGACATCATTTGAGTCAATTGGAGGTGCACCTGTGGATGTATTTCAAGGCCTACCTTCAAACTCAGTGCCTCTTTGCTTGACATCATGGGAAAATCAAAAGAAATCAGCCACAGAAAATACCTCAGAAAAACTAATTGTAGACCTCCACAAGTCTGGTTCATCCTTGGGAGCAATTTCAAAACGCCTGAAGGTAGTTTGTGTGGCCTACCACTTCGCCGGTTGAGTCGTTTTTGCTCCAAGTTGTTTTGACTTTACAATAACTGCACTTACAGTTGACAGGGGCAGCTCTAGCAGGGCAGAAATTTGACAAACCGACTTGCTGGAAAGGTGGCTTCCTATGACGGTGCCACGTTGAAAGTCACCGAGCTCTTCAGTAAGGCCATTCTACTGCCAATGTTTGTCTATGGAGATTGCGTGGCGGTGTGCTCGAATTTTATACACCTGTCAGCAACTGGTTTAGCTGAAATAGTCAAAGCCGCTCATTTGAAGGGGTGTATACATAGTGTACATACAGTTGAAGTTTACATACACCTTAGCCAAATACATTTAAACTCAGTTTTTCACAATTCCTGACATTTCCTCCCCCCTGCATCAAAGCCCCCCCACAACATGACGCTGCCTCCACCGTGCTTCACGGTTGGGATGCTGTTCTTCGGCTTGCAAGCCTCCCCCTTTTCCCTCCAAACATAACGATGGTCATTATGGCCAAACAGTTCTATTTTTGTTTCATCAGACCAGAGGACATTTCTCCAAAAAGTACGATCTTTGTCCCCATGTGCCGTTGCAAACCGTAGTCTGGCTTTTTTATTGGCGGTTTTGAAGCAGTGGCTTCTTCCTTGCTGAGCGGCCTTTCAGGCTATGTCGATATACGTCTCGTTTTACTGTGGAAGGCCCAATCTATTGTAAAATTCTACTGAACCACAGACGTTAATTCATCCTCTATTCCATGTTGGTTTTCACACAGGTATATGATGTCATCAGTAGATAATGCCCGAGAAGCTGGTGTTTGGAGGATATATTGGCACGGGTGTTGTTAGGCCCGAAACGAAGTCAAACCGTGCCAATATATCCTCCAAACACCGTCTTGGAGGGCATTATCACTTTTGTATATCGGGTTACCAACATATTCAAATAATGATTTACATATTTTAATTAAAACATCTTTGAAATGTCCCCCTCGGGGATCAATAAAGTACCTATCTATCTATCTATCTATCTATCTGTCTGTCTGTCTGTCTGTCTGTCTGTCTGTCTGTCTGTCTGTCTGGTCTGGTCTGGTCTGGTCTGGTCTGGTCTGGTCTGGTCTGTCTGTCTGTCTGTCTGTCTGTCTGTCTGTCTGTCTGTCTGTCTGTCTGTCTGTCTGTCTGTCTGTCTGTCTGTCTGTCTGTCTGTCTGTCTGTCTGTCTGTCTGTCTGTCTGTCTATCTATCTATCTATCTATCTATCTTATTTTGATGAATTTAAGAAATGTGAGATAATGTCTAGATGCTTTGCATAGTGGAGATCAAGTTTATAAATTGCCTGGCTGGGCTGATGAGACAGTGGATTGCACAGTGAGAATGAACAGAGTAAATAGGCATTTTAACGTCATAGATTTAGCCAGTAGTAACTCGTGGAATAGACACCAGCTGGAATGCGGTTTTATGTGTAATTGTGACCAATTGAGTGTTGATAACATTCTCAATAAATTGTTCTGCTTATTCTCTGCTTCCTTTCTCAAATTGTTTTATTTTCTTTATTTTTATTTAACCTTTATGTAGCTAGGCAAGGCAGCTAAGAACAAATTCTTATTTACAATGACGGCATACCTACTGGGTCAGCCCCTGGAGCAAATTAGGATTAAGTGCCTTGCTCAAGGACACACTGACAGGTTTTTCACCTTATCAGCTCGGATATTCGAACCAGCGACTTTTCTAAATCAGTGTGTTTGCCTGTCCAATATCTCCCCATGTGTGCACTTACCTGATGCTTTATCACACGTTTATATATCACCTATATTATCTTCATCCTCAATGATGTCAACAATGAGCAAGAAACAGCAATATTAGCCTTATTCCTTGACTATACAGTAAATAAGAAAACAGACAACATATCATGAAAACCATCATTTTCTAGATTATTACATTATCTATAAGCCCACAAGAACACTCCCGCTCTCCATCCCTGTTCCCTATCTCAGGGCTCTCCATCCCTGTTCCCTATCTCAGGGCTCTCCATCCCTGTTCCCTATCTCAGGGTTCTCCATCCCTGTTCCCTATCTCAGGGTTCTCCATCCCTGTTCCCTATCTCAGGGTTCTCCATCCCTGTTCCCTATCTCAGGGCTCTCCATCCCTGTTCCCTATCTCAGGGCTCTCCATCCCTGTTCCCTATCTCAGGGCTCTCCATCCCTGTTCCCTATCTCAGGGTTCTCCATCCCTGTTCCCTATCTCAGGGCTCTCCATCCCTGTTCCCTATCTCAGGGCTCTCCATCCCTGTTCCCTATCTCAGGGCTCTCCATCCCTGTTCCCTATCTCAGGGCTCTCCATCCCTGTTCCCTATCTCAGGGCTCTCCATCCCTGTTCCCTATCTCAGGGCTCTCCATCCCTGTTCCCTATCTCAGGGCTCTCCATCCCTGTTCCCTATCTCAGGGCTCTCCATCCCTGTTCCCTATCTCAATTACTCTTCATCTATTTCCCCGTTTTCTCCTCTCTGCTTTGGCCCAGAAACCCCATGTCTCTGTTTTCTCCTGTGCTCCATGACAGGAGGAAAGCTTAGTGTTTAAACCCCTCACTCTGAGTTACATCTGAGCCTATCCTCTGATTTTCTAGTGTGTGTGTGTGTTTCACATCATTCACACACACACACACACACACACACACACACACACACACACACACACACACACACACACACACACACACACACACACACACACACACACACACACACACACACACACACTCACACTCACACTGCTCACACCACATCTCCTCCTGCCCACCCCTGATGCACCCTACAATGACTCCGCAATTGTAGGGTGCATCAGGGGTCACATCCTGCTCCTTTTAAAGAGACTCACCTTCATATAGAGTTGCTACAGTGGTTGGGGATACGGTTTGTATTTAAGCCTTGTTATAGAATGTGTGAGAGAGAGACAGAAAGCCGGGGGAGAAGAGAATATATCTTCTGGACGATACGTTATAAGACTGGCTCTGGTGACTGAATACAGTCTATATCTTCTGGACGGTACGTTATAAGACTGGCTCGTGTGACTGAATACAGTCTATATCTTCTGGACGGTACGTTATAAGACTGGCTCTGGTGACTGAATACAGTCTATATCTTCTGGACGGTACGTTATAAGACTGGCTCGTGTGACTGAATACAGTCTATATCTTCTGGACGGTACGTTATAAGACTGGCTCTGGTGACTGAATACAGTCTATATCTTCTGGACGGTACGTTATAAGACTGGCTCTGGTGACTGAATACAGTCTACATCTTCTGGACGGTACGTTATAAGACTGGCTCTGGTGACAATACAGTCTATATCTTCTGGACGGTACGTTATAAGACGGGCTCTGGTGACTGAATACAGTCTATATCTTCTGGACGGTATGTTATAAAACGGGCTCTGGTGACTGAATACAGTCTATATCTTCTGGACGGTACGTTATAAGACGGGCTCTGGTGACTGAATACAGTCTATATCTTCTGGACGGTACGTTATAAGACTGGCTCTGGTGACTGAATACAGTCTATATCTTCTGGACGGTACGTTATAAGACTGGCTCTGGTGACTGAATACAGTCTATATCTTCTGGACGGTACGTTATAAGACTGGCTCTGGTGACTGAATACAGTCTATATCTTCTGGACGGTACGTTATAAGACGGGCTCTGGTGACTGAATACAGTCTATATCTTCTGGACGGTACGTTATAAGACTGGCTCTGGTGACAATACAGTCTATATCTTCTGGACGGTACGTTATAAGACGGGCTCTGGTGACTGAATACAGTCTATATCTTCTGGACGGTATGTTATAAAACGGGCTCTGGTGACTGAATACAGTCTATATCTTCTGGACGGTACGTTATAAGACGGGCTCTGGTGACTGAATACAGTCTATATCTTCTGGACGGTACGTTATAAGACTGGCTCTGGTGACTGAATACAGTCTATATCTTCTGGACGGTACGTTATAAGACTGGCTCTGGTGACTGAATACAGTCTATATCTTCTGGACGGTACGTTATAAGACTGGCTCTGGTGACTGAATACAGTCTATATCTTCTGGACGGTACGTTATAAGACGGGCTCTGGTGACTGAATACAGTCTATATCTTCTGGACGGTACGTTATAAGACTGGCTCTGGTGACTGAATACAGTCTATATCTTCTGGACGGTACGTTATAAGACTGGCTCTGGTGACTGAATACAGTCTATATCTTCTGGACGGTACGTTATAAGACGGGCTCTGGTGACTGAATACAGTCTATATCTTCTGGACGGTACGTTATAAGACGGGCTCTGGTGACTGAATACAGTCTATATCTTCTGGACGGTACGTTATAAGACTGGCTCTGGTGACTGAATACAGTCTATATCTTCTGGACGGTACGTTATAAGACGGGCTCTGGTGACTGAATACAGTCTATATCTTCTGGACGGTACGTTATAAGACTGGCTCTGGTGACTGAATACAGTCTATATCTTCTGGACGGTACGTTATAAGACTGGCTCTGGTGACTGAATACAGTCTATATCTTCTGGACGGTACGTTATAAGACTGGCTCTGGTGACTGAATACAGTCTATATCTTCTGGACGGTACGTTATAAGACTGGCTCTGGTGACTGAATTCCTAACTTGAGATGCACAACTCGCATGTTCATGAAATCATATTGGGATATTTGAACAACATGTTTTGAGTTGTTCTGCAGATCTCAAGTTACGACTTGGCCCAGAGTGAGCTGTGTTTGGAAGTTTTGGACTGACATCAGCACAGACCTGGGATAAGCTTATCCTCCCCATATCAAAACTTTCATCATTACTTAGGGAAACAAAAAGCTGACTTTAGACCAGTGTCTGGCGCCCACGTCATGTGAATCATAAAACATCACCCCATGTAAAATGAAATAAAACTATATTAAATGTCAAACGTAAGAGTCCTAATTATCCTTAAGGCCCTCAGGCCAACAGTGGAGTGGTAATTTACTCTGTCAGTTCATTGCATATGTTTCCAAATACTCTTCCTTCCAAAGACTCTCACCCAGATGGCTCTGAGACGTCAGTTGTTTGCTAAGTTAACTGGTATGGAATGACCCTTTGGTGTGCTCTGGATTGTTTCGAGGGGCGGCCATATATTATAGGATTAACTGGATACTATTAATCTCTAAAAGTCTAAGGGGCCGGGGGGGGGGATCGTTTTAAGGATAATTTAGCTATTCGATTTAGAACTTTATAACCCCTTTAGGTATATAAAAATATATATGTAAAGATATCTCTAGCGTAAACTGCCAGATTTTTGATGTTACTTAGACATTTAACTGGATTTTATTTGAAGGCTTAGTTTAGGGTTTGGGATATTAGTGACTGGGTTATACACTATTAGAAGTAAAGGTGCTATCTATAACCTAAAAGGGTTCTTCGGCTGTCCCCATAGGAGAACCCTTTGAAGAACCCTTTGAAGAACCCTTTACACAGAGGGTTCTACATGGAACCCAAAATAGTTCTGCCGGGAACCAAAAAGGTTCTGCCTGGAACCAAAAAGGGTTCTTCATAGGGTTCTCCTATGGGGACAGCCGAAGAACCCTTTCTTTCTAAGAGTGTACAAACACTGACTGTTGCTACAGAATCAACACTGCTTCCTGTCTCTCTGTCATGTTGTCTATCACAATGGAACCGGGGATGCCTCAGCTGGCTCGTTCCGCATCCACGCCCTAGCTGGCTCGAGAGGTTTCTTTTCCCCGGTTGGCTCGGCAAGTTGGCTCCCATCCCACGTCATGCCTCAGTCAGGGTTTTACGCCTCATCCGGCTCGCCAGGCTCCCACGCCTCTGTCGGCTCGTCAGGCTTTCATGCCTCAGCCCGATCTTCAGGCTCCCACGCCTCAGCTGGCTCGCTGGTTTTTTTATGTGCACTACGTCATCACGCAAAGACTTCTATCCGCAACAAGTCAATTTGATGGAAACATTTCTGGTGGGAAAATGCTCATATTGTTTTTATGCAGATTTTCGAATATTCACCTGAAAATCTAATGCCAATTGGAATGAAACCTATATTAGGACGCTGATATGTGGTTTCTCGCCTAGCTATCTGTAAGTCGCTCTGGATAAAAGCTTCTGCTAAATGACTAAATTATAAGTAATTATTTTATTCAGACAAGAGGCATAGTAACACTAAGAGCAATGCAAAGTGCCAACTAATATCAAAAATAAATATAGTACTCTAGCACTTCACAGATTGTGCAGCAATGTGGTTTTAAAAGTGGGCTATGTGTCCAACTTTGTGATTACTCAATTTAAATGATTGTCTGCATTTGTGAGCTATTCCTCCATTATAAAGATCAGGTAGTATAGGCCTCATAAGCCAGATCTCCATTTTAGTTATTTAGCAAACGATCTTATACAGAGCGACTTATAGATAGCTAGGTGAGACAACCACATATACCCTTCATAAGCTAGGTTTGCATCCAATTGGCGACAGTTTTTCATGCGAATATTCAACAATCTGAATACAGAAAATATGACAATTGGTGTGTTTCTACCAAACTGACTTGTTGGTGATAAAAGTCAGTGGGTGATGACACAGCAAACACAATTTACTTTTCATTTAAGTTTACATGTACTGAATAAAAATGATATGTTTCCATCGCATTTTAAACTTGTGTTAAATAGCAATGTGGGTACTCTAGTCTTGGCACATGCGCTCTAGCCAGATACAGTGCAGGGTATGCTCTGTGGGTAGGGTGGTCTACATGATGAGATTATTATGGATAAGAACATTTTTTATTGTCAAACGGCAGACCAGAATCAATCCTCAAGTCACCAGAATGATACTCTTGACATTTATTGGAAAGGAGCATCGAGATCACCATGCACTTTCATCACCCCATATATTATTTCATTTGTAGCCTAATAAACTGCCTTCTTTCCTGAGTAGGAGGACCACACAACATGTCATCGAGTTTACTTAGATACTGTATAATTTCTCGAATTATTAATTTGACCAAACCCAAAAAGATCCCACCATGTCGAACGAACAAATAATCTTTGGGCATGTATAAAATTGTAAAGAAACTACCCGTTTCCATCACAGCTGTAATTGTTATACCTTATGACTTTACTGACACAACAACTGTGGATGGAAATATGGTTATAGACTAAGGACGAATCAATGAAGGTCATTGCACAACACACCATTGTAGCCTGCCCACCTGACCCAAGGTTTGTTGCAACTTGCAATGTATTGAGATAGGGGAGTTTGATCAAGGAATAATGCAAGAAGCAACCATCATCATATCAGTGACTGAGCGAACTGCGGTACAGGCATCCTATTCGCTCATGGAGAAATCCTCTCGCCACAGCTATTTAGGAGCGACTTGTGGCGCGCTCCTCATCTGCTCGCAGCTCCGTTGACAGGCTCACTTCTAAACGCTGCCTTATACAGAGGCAACGTGTTGGTAACCGCTAAGTGGGGAACTACACCGGGATACTTCACTGACAGGTCACACGTTCACTCGCCGGTCGTTAGACTTTTCCGTTGATTTATCCTACATGTCTCGCTCAAGCGTCGGTTCAATAGAGATACAATAGACATTCAACTGTCTTGGACTCTGGCTTGGGGATGTTGTATGCTCGTGGCGTTAACAGGTAGGCGAGATAAGCTTGTTTCTGTACCAGCAAGGGAAGAGATAGTCGGATTGTTCTTGAAACCCACAGACAGGCATCGAGAAAGGAAGAGTAGCTGCTGCATGTGCAGTAGCTAATGGGGATCCGAATAAACTAATCAAAACAGGTAGCCTGCATTCTCACCATCATCAATTTCCAGGTCGTATTCTCTCGGCGCATCTGATTGACGTTTGATTGGTTGATGTAATGCCCATATACATCATCGACCGAAAATTTTCCGAGACACCTGGTAAGTCGGTTACGCGTGCCAAATCTATTCTAAATATTGTTTTTATATGCTTGGTCTGTGTGTGAGACAAGTGGCATTCACCGGTCGAACATCATGTCACCCCCCCCTGAGTTTTCTTTACTCTTGTTTGATGTGCAACAGTTAGGAAATGCATTCAGTCGCCTATGCGCATTCAGCTCCTTTCAGCACTTCTTAGCCATTCAGTGTCTCTCGCCAGATATGATAATGTGTCATACTTTTAGACAGATTTTTGCTCACAAAATACATTTTTTAATATGACTAGTTTCCCCTTCGGACATGGTTCGCACATACTGCAATATTTTTTAAAGATACCAGCTCTGACATTTCTATAAATAAAATACCGTTTGAGTTGTTGTGTTGGGGGCAGTTATGGACATGTGCTCCTCTCCATTGTAATGATTCCCAACAGGGGTTGGGTTCTGCGAAGGATAGCCGCCAGACTACATGGTTTTAGTGTTTATGCATTTGAAGGATGAATTTCAGTAATTTAAACTTTTTATTATCTGGAGATTTTGATGGTAATGTCTTAGTGGAACCATAACTTCAGGGATTAGGTTTAAGTTAAGTTACGTGTGTGTTGTGGTTACAGTGAAACATGAGTTTCATTTTGAAGGGGTTTGTTAGGTCACAGGGGTTTTGTGAGGTCACAGGAGTTTGTGAGATCTCAGGGGTTTTGTGAGGTCTCAGGGGTTTGTTAGGTCTCAGGGGTTTGTGAGGTCTCAGGGGTTTGTGAGGTCTCAGGGTTTTGTGAGGTCTCAGGGGTTTGTGAGGTCTCAGGGGTTTGTGAGGTCTCAGAGGTTTTGTGAGGTCTCAGGGGTTTGTGAGGTCTCAAGGGTGTGTGAGGTCTCAGGGGGATTGCAATATTTACATGTTAGACATCAGAGTAACAGACAACGATCATAAACAAAGCCTGTTTGTGTCTGTGTGAGTGTGTAGTCTTAAACCCATCTTGAGCCCCGATGCATCACACATGAACAGATGTGTGTGCGAAACAATATGCGTGAGACAGTGTGTGTATTTGTGTGTGTGAGAGACATAGGCCTACTACAAGTGCTGCCTTACAACTCATCCTACATTAAGTGGTCACACTGTCTCACCCCTACAGTAAGAGGTTACACTGTCTCACCCCTACAGTAAGAGGTTACACTGTCTCACTCCTACAGTAAGAGGTTACACTGTCTCACTCCTAGAGTAAGAGGTTACACTGTCTCACTCCTACCGTACGAGGTTACACTGTCTCACTCCTACAGCAAGAGGTTACACTGTCTCACTCCTACAGTAAGAGGTTACACTGTCTCACTCCTACAGTAAGAGGTTACACTGTCTCACTCCTACAGTAAGAGGTTACACTGTCTCACTCCTACAGTAAGAGGTTACACTGTCTCACTCCTACAGCAAGAGGTTACACTGTCTCACTCCTACAGTAAGAGGTTACACTGTCTCATCATACAGTAAGAGGTTACACTGTCTCACTCCTACAGCAAGAGGTTACACTGTCTCACTCCTACAGTAAGAGGTTACACTGTCTCACTCCTACCGTATGAGGTTACACTGTCTCACTCCTACAGTAAGAGGTTACACTGTCTCACTCCTACAGCAAGATGTTACACTGTCTCACTCCTACAGCAAGAGGTTACACTGTCTCACTCCTATAGTAAGAGGTTTCACTGTCTCACTCCTACAGCAAGAGGTTACACTGTCTCACTCCTACAGCAAGAGGTTACACTGTCTCACTCCTACCGTATGAGGTTACACTGTCTCACTCCTACAGTAAGAGGTTACACTGTCTCACTCCTACAGTAAGAGGTTACACTGTCTCACTCCTACAGTAAGAGGTTACACTGTCTCACTCCTACAGTAAGAGGTTACACTGTCTCACTCCTACAGTAAGAGGTTACACTGTCTCACTCCTACAGCAAGAGGTTACACTGTCTCACTCCTACAGTAAGAGGTTACACTGTCTCACTCCTACAGTAAGAGGTTACACTGTCTCACTCCTACAGCAAGAGGTTACACTGTCTCACTCCTACAGTAAGAGGTTACACTGTCTCACTCCTACCGTATGAGGTTACACTGTCTCACTCCTACAGTAAGAGGTTACACTGTCTCACTCCTACAGCAAGATGTTACACTGTCTCACTCCTACAGCAAGAGGTTACACTGTCTCACTCCTATAGTAAGAGGTTTCACTGTCTCACTCCTACAGCAAGAGGTTACACTGTCTCACTCCTACAGCAAGAGGTTACACTGTCTCACTCCTACCGTATGAGGTTACACTGTCTCACTCCTACAGTAAGAGGTTACACTGTCTCACTCCTACAGTAAGAGGTTACACTGTCTCACTCCTACCGTATGAGGTTACACTGTCTCACGCCTACAGTAAGAGGTTGCACTGTCTCACTCCTACAGTAAGAGGTTACTGTCTCACTCCTACAGCAAGAGGTTACACTGTCTCACTCCTACAGCAAGAGGTTACACTGTCTCTCTCCTACTGCAAGAGGTTACACTGTCTCACTCCTACATTCTACCTACAATCTCTCTTCTTACATCTCTCTTTCCCCCACCTCTCTTGCATATGTCAGAAGTCATTCTATCCTAGTGCTTAGTCTTGACGTGCCTGGCAGGATTATGGCTCACACGCGCGCGCACGCGCGCGCACGCACACACGCACGCACACACACACACACACACACACACACACACACACACACACACTCATGCTGCACCCCCAATATGGAGACCCCCCCTCAACATACACCTCGTGGTGTGACATTGTGAAAGCACACGGCTGCTGTCGTCACCAAATGTAATCCCTTCCCGTGTGTGTGTGTGTGTGTGTGTTGAAACAGTTTTATGTGCTGTGCAGTCTGCAGGCTAGAGTAATAGTAAGCTCTGATTAGTAGGTCAAACATAACGCTGATCTTCCTCTCTCCCTCTGCCTCTGCCTCTCTCACTGTCTCTATCTATCTGCCCCTCTTCCTCTCTCTCTCTCTCTCTCTCTCTCTCTCTCTCTCTCTCTCTCTCTCTCTCTCTCTCTCTCTCTCTCTCTCTCTCTCTCTCTCTCTCTCTCTCTCTCTCTCTCTCTCTCTCTCTCTCTCTCTCTCTCTCTCTCTCTCTCTCTCTCTCTCTCTCTCTCTCTCTCTCTCTCTCTCTCTCTCTCTCTCTCTCTCTCTCTCCCCTCTCTCTCTCTCCCTCTACCTCTCTCCCTGTCTCTCTCTCTCTCTCTCTCTCTCTCTCTCCCTCTGCCCCCCCTCCCTATCTCTCTCTCTCTCTCTCTCTCTCTTTCTCCCTCTGCCCCCCCTCCCTATCTCTCTCTCTCTCTCTCTCTCTCTCTGTCTCTCTCTCTCTCTCAATTAAATTCAATTCAATTCACTTCATTGGCATGATGCAACAGTGTACATATTGCCAAAGTATCATACATCATTTTTTTTTGTATATATATATTTTTTGTGTATATATACATATATATATATACACACACACATATATATATATATACACACACATATATATATATATATACACACACATATATATATATATACACACACACATATATATATACACACACATATATATATACAGTGGGGAGAACAAGTATTTGATACACTGCCGATTTTGCAGGTTTTCCCACTTACAAAGCATGTAGAAGTCTGTAATTGTTATCATAGGTACTCTTCAACTGTGAGTGACGGAATCTAAAACAAAAATCCAGAAAATCACATTGTATGATTTTTAAATAATTAATTTGCATTTTATTGCATGACATAAGTATTTGATCACCTACCAACCAGTAAGAATTCCGGCTCTCACAGACCTGTTAGTTTTTCTTTAAGAAGCCCTCCTGTTCTCCACTCATTACCTGTATTAACTGCACCTGTTTGAACTCGTTACCTGTATAAAAGACACCTGTCCACACACTCAATCAAACAGACTCCCACCTCTCCACAATGGCCAAGGCCAGAGAGCTGTTTAAGGACATCAGGGATAAAATTGTAGACCTGCACAAGGCTGGGATGGGCTACAGGACAATAGGCAAGTAGCTTGGTGAGAAGGCAACAACTGTTGGCGCAATTATTCGAAAATGGAAGAAGTTCAAGATGACGATCAATCTCCCTCGGTCTGGGGCACCATGCAAGATCTCACCTCGTGGGGCACCAATGATCATGAGGAAGGCGAGGGATCAGCCCAGAACTACACGGCAGGACCTGGTCAATGACCTGAAGAGAGCTGGGACCACAGTCTCAAAGAAAACCATTAGTAACACACTACGCCGTCATGGATTAAAATTTGGTACAGAAACCTTTGTTTGCAATTACAGAGATCATACGTTTCCTGTAGTTTTTGACCAGGTTTGCACACACTGCAGCAAGGATTTTGGCCCACTCCTCCGTACAGATCCTTCAGGTTTTGGGGCTGTCGCTGGGCAATACGGACTTTCATCTCCCTCCAAAGATTTTCTATTGGGTTCAGGTCTGGAGACTGGCTAGGCCACTCCAGGACCTTGAGATGCTTCGTACGGAGCCACTCCTTAGTTGCCCTGACTGTGTGTTTCGGGTCATTGTCATGCTGGAAGACCCAGCCACGACCCATCTTCAATGCTCTTACTGAGGGAAGGAGGTTGTTGGCCAAGATCCCGCGATACATGGCCCCATCCTTCCTCCCCTCAATACGGTGCAGTCGTCCTGTCCCCTTTGCAGAAAAGCATCCCAAAGAATGATGTTTCCACCTCCATGCTTCACGGTTGGGATGGTGTTCTTGGGGTTGTACTCATCCTTCTTCTTCCTCCAAACACGGCGAGTGGAGTTTAGACCAAAAAGCTCTATTTTTGTCTCATCAGACCACATGACCTTCTCCCATTCCTCCTCTGGATCATCCAGATGGTCATTGGCAAACTTTAGACGGGCCTGGACATGCGCTGTCTTGAGCAGGGGGACCTTGCGTGCGCTGCAGGATTTTAATCCATGACGGCGTAGTGTGTTACTAATGGTTTTCTTTGAGACTGTGGTCCCAGCTCTCTTCAGGTCATTGACCAGGTCCTGCCGTGTAGTTCTGGGCTGATCCCTCGCCTTCCTCATGATCATTGGTGCCCCACGAGGTGAGATCTTGCATGGTGCCCCAGACCGAGGGAGATTGACCGTCATCTTGAACTTCTTCCATTTTCGAATAATTGCGCCAACAGTTGTTGCCTTCTCACCAAGCTACTTGCCTATTGTCCTGTAGCCCATCCCAGCCTTGTGCAGGTCTACAATTTTATACCTGATGTCCTTAAACAGCTCTCTGGCCTTGGCCATTGTGGAGAGGTTGGAGTCTGTTTGATTGAGTGTGTGGACAGGTGTCTTTTATACAGGTAACGAGTTCAAACAGGTGCAGTTAATACAGGTAATGAGTGGAGAACAGGAGGGCTTCTTAAAGAAAAACTAACAGGTCTATGAGAGCCTGAATTCTTACTGGTTGGTAGGTGATCAAATACTTATGTCATGCAATAAAATACAAATTAATTATTTTAAAATCATACAATGCGATTTTCTGGATTTTTGTTTTAGATTCCGTCTCTCACAGTTGAAGTGTACCTATGATAAAAATTACAGACCTCTACATGCTTTGTAAGTATGAAAACCTGCAAAATCGGCAGTGTATCAAATACTTGTTCTCCCCACTGTATATAGTATATATATATATATATATATATATATATATATATATATATATATATATATATATATATATATATATATATATATATATATATATATATACACACACACATATATATATATATATATATATATATATATATATATATATATATATACATACATATATACATACATATATACATATATACATACATACACATACTTTTACATTTTTTTTATAATTACATCAGAGAACAAAATAACAATTACAAAAAAAGGCATTAAATATGTCAGGCACTGTCCCTCAACTTGTGGCAGGCAGCAACATAGCATGCTGCCAGCGCACAGCTGTCCATGTTTTCCCCCAAAAGGATTGGCAGCCTTTCTATTTCAGAGAGGTCCTCAAAGCCCCGGACTACTTGTTCGAATTTGGGGAAGTGACTCTCTCTGATAGTTTTATATTTTTTACATTTTGTCAGGAAATGCAGCTCTGTCTCTGGTTCTGCTGTGGTGCAGTGGTTGCACAGCCTTTCCTCTACAGGGAGCCAGGTTTTCCTGTGTCTACCCTTCTCAATAGCAAGGCTGTGCTCGCTGAGCCTGTACTTTGTCAAGGTTTTCCTGAGGTTTTGATCAGTCACCATGGTCAGATACCATGGCCCCCGGGCCAGTTGGATGAAGGGACTCTTATCTTTGCTCAACTCTTGGTATTGCAGGGCTTGGTAATGATATGAGAGGGGGTCACTGTGTTTTAGGTGTTTCCAAAACTTAATTGCTCTTTTTGAGTTTTTAATATTAGTGGATGTCGGCCTAATTCTGCCCTGCATGCATTGTTTGTAGTTTTCCTCTGGACATGTAGAAGAATCTTACAAAGTTCCGCGTGCAAGGTCTCAATGGGATGTTTGTCCCAGTGGGTAAAATCTTGTTTTGTAAGTGGACCCCACACCTCGCTGCCATAGAGTGTGATTGGTTCAATCACGCATTTAATTGGTTTTTGCCAAATTGTATTTCAATTTGGATTTGATTTTTAATGGCGTAGAATGCCCTGCGTGCTTTGTCTCTCAGTTCATTCACTGCATTATTTATGTGTCCGGTTGAACTTATTTTTAAAC
>CM042378.1:32583083-32675583 GCA_023634145.1 Thymallus thymallus | reverse complement strand
TAACTGATGGGGATTAAGGATTGATAGTGAGAGATAACTGATGGTGATCAATGATTGATAGTGAGAGATAACTGATGGTGATCAATGATTGATAGTGAGAGATAACCGATGGTGATTAATGATTGATAGTGAGAGATAACCGATGGTGATTAATGATTGATAGTGAGAGAAAACTGATGGTGGTTAATGATTGATAGTGAGAGATAACTGATGGCGATTAATGATTGATAGTGAGAGATAACCGATGGTGATTAATGATTGATAGTGAGAGATAACTGATGGCGATTAAGGATTGATAGTGAGAGATAATTGATGGCGATTAATGATTGATAGTGAGAGATAACTGATGGCGATTAATGATTGATAGTGATTTGAGACGTGAATGCTGATTGGCTGACAGTCGTGGTTTGTCAGAACTGATACCACAGGTATGACAGAACATTTATTACGTTGGTAACCAGTTCATAATAGCAATAAGGAACCTTGGGGGTTTGTGGCGTATGGTCAATATACCATGACTAATCGCACCACACCGCCTCTGCCTTATTGCTTAATTATACTACTGACGATTACAAGTACTGTTTCCCAGTGTTGGACTATTTGAGTCCGACTTGAGTCCCGATTTTCATGACTTGGACTCAGACTCGCCTTCTCGAGACTATTTGCACTTGGACTGGATAGGCTACAATGACAAGCAGAGTGTTAGCACTGGGTGCGCAGAGCAGCAAGGGTTCTGTTCTCTAGCAGTGGGAAGGACGCTCCACAACCGGCACACTCAGCATGCATCAGCTGGTGAGCAAGCAATGAGTTTGGACAGGAAGACTCATCTCCGGTTCGTGTCAGCCTCCAAAACATAGGCTACACATCACGCAAGCAACCCTCTTGCTTCTCACGTAGCCGCCAGTCACCAGCCTACTGTTTAGCTTCTCCTGGTTAAGAAACACACTGCTTTATGGAATAGAAAACAACACTAGTATGGAGTCTAACTATTTGTCTCTCTCTCCCCTTGAGGAAAGAAAAGTCGATTTTGAATTTGTCATCGGACTCTACTCTTTTCTACTTTCCCCCCTGCAGCCCATAGCCAGGTTTTGACTAGTCTGAGATAGACCGAAAATTATAGACACCAACATCGCCTTCTTCTTACTGAAGCTTTTGACGTATGTCGGTAATTTTCTGTGATTTTGCTACATATAGTTTCTGAGATTAAAACCATGATTTGGTCAACACCAGTAATATGCATTATGTTGATTCCTGCCATGAAAGTATCAGCCTGTCCCTGTTTTACTGTCTGCTGCTGTGTGATGAAGCCACTCTTACTCCCTCTCCCCACTGTGCACACAGAGGAGGGAGAGATGCATTATGGGAAACACAGAGGAGGGAGAGATGCATTATGAGAAACACAGAGGAGGGAGAGATGCATTATGGGAAACACAGAGGAGGTAGAGATGCATTATGAGAAGCACAGAGGATGGAGAGATGCATTATGAGAGGCACAGAGGAGGGAGAGATGCATTATGAGAAGAACAGAGGAGGGAGAGATGCATTATGAGAGGCACAGAGGAGGGAGAAATGCATTATGAGAAGAACAGAGGAGGGAGATGCATTATGAGAAGCACAGAGGAGGGAGAGATGCATTATGAGAAGCACAGAGGAGGGAGAGATGCATTATGAGAGGCACAGAGGAGGGAGAGATGCATTATGAGAGGCACAGAGGAGGGAGAGATGCATTATGAGAGGCACAGAGGAGGGAGAGATGCATTATGAGAGGCACAGAGGAGGGAGAGATGCATTATGAGAGGCACAGAGGAGGGAGAGATGCATTATGAGAGGCACAGAGGAGGGAGAGATGCATTATGAGAAGAACAGAGGAGGGAGATGCATTATGAGAAGCACAGAGGAGGGAGAGATGCATTATGAGAAGCACAGAGGAGGGAGAGATGCATTATGAGAAGAACAGAGGAGGGAGATGCATTATGAGAAGCACAGAGGAGGGAGAGATGCATTATGAGAAGCACAGAGGAGGGAGAGATGCATTATGAGAAGCACAGAGGAGGGAGAGATGCATTATGAGAAGCACAGAGGAGGGAGAGATGCATTATGAGAAGCACAGAGGAGGGAGAGATGCATTATGAGAAGCACAGAGGAGGGAGAGATGCATTATGAGAGGCACAGAGGAGGGAGATGCATTATGAGAAGCACAGAGGAGGGAGAGATGCATTATGAGAAGCACAGAGGAGGGAGAGATGCATTATGAGAGGCACAGAGGAGGGAGAGATGCATTATGAGAAGCACAGAGGAGGGAGAGATGCATTATGAGAAGCACAGAGGAGGGAGAGATGCATTATGAGAGGCACAGAGGAGGGAGAGATGCATTATGAGAGGCACAGAGGAGGGAGAGATGCATTATGAGAAGCACAGAGGAGGGAGAGATGCATTATGAGAGGCACAGAGGAGGGAGAGATGCATTATGAGAAGCACAGAGGAGGGAGAGATGCATTATGAGAGGCACAGAGGAGGGAGAGATGCATTATGAGAAGCACAGAGGAGGGAGAGATGCATTATGAGAAGCACAGAGGAGGGAGAGATGCATTATGAGAAGCACAGAGGAGGGAGAGATGCATTATGAGAGGCACAGAGGAGGGAGAGATGCATTATGAGAAGCACAGAGGAGGGAGAGATGCATTATGAGAAGCACAGAGGAGGGAGAGAAAAAAATAAAGAGACGCATTATGAGAAGCACAAGCATGTGCCCTTTGCTCAAATGCAATTGTGGCAAAAATACAGTTTTCAAAGGAACTACTAGTGTTCTAGTTACAGAGATTTCTGTGAGTACCACTTTACAACCCGAGTAGGCTGTAGCCTAGTATGGTTTTGATGCACACGCAGAGAGGAGCAGAGCGTGCCACATTTGCATGTGAATAGGTCACCTAGGCCTATTGCAAGTTGTCGGACATAAGCCTACAGCTCTTCAACGCTGTTGTCATTTTCAAACTCAAATGGCAAAGAAAAATATAATCTCTTTATAAAAGTAGTTGGCCACAAACAAATAGTCGGATTTGACTGTCAAGCTATCAGTCAAATGAGAGCAAAGACCTGTCACTATTTAGAACTACCTGTGGAGAGATGATTTGTTGAAAAATTTCCCATCAAAAAAGTGTTGCGTTTCCTTTTTCGTATTGACCATATGCCGTAAACATTGTCCCAGAAGGAGATGAGTTGATAAATGACCACTACAGTATATATGTAGTATACTCAAGTTCATTGTGGTTTGTCTGTTAAAAGAGTAGCAGCAACAAATCGTCCCTGTTCCATTGATTACAATACAATATCAATGTGTGTGATACATTTGCATGTGTAAAGCACATCACGCTGCTTAGTGAGTACCAGTTCCTCACGATTCTGCCCATACCTGGTGCGAACTCGGGACCTCTGCCTCCCAAACACACATGACCTCCTTCCTCAAGAGTCTTAGCCGATCGCCCCAGCTCTTAAGCTAGCTAATGAGGCGTCGCAAGAGGGACACTTAAGGCTGAGGAGTACGTTTCACACATCCCCATGTGTAACACACACGCTATTGACTACAGTGAAACAGTAACAGTAAGTCATCTGACAGTAAGTCATCTAACAGTAAGTCATCTAACAGTAAGTCATCTGATAGTAAGTCATCTGATGTAAGTCATCTGACAGTAAGTCATCTGAACAATAAGTCATCTAACAGTAAGTCATCTGACAGTAAGTCATCTGACAGTAAGTCATCTGAACAATAAGTCGTCTGAACAATAAGTCATCTGAACAATAAGTCATCTAAACACTTGTCATTTTTATGTCAAATTTTCAAATGATAACAACCTATTTCAGCATATTGATTATGGATTTGGTGTTTTGACACTGGGTTATACATTTGATTTATGTTTTATGAAAATAAATAATTTCAACATAATTGTAGGACTTAGTTAAGGAACTAGTTCCCATAAAAAACACTATTTACCACGATGTCTGTCAATATGGAGGAATGAAAAATAATCAATATTTTGTATTTTAGTGGTGTGTGGCTAAGCTGAAAATGTGGTAAAACTTTGTGATAAAAGGATCAAATTCAGAGTATTTGTCCTCTTTCTAATTTTCTCCACTTTTGCATATTTTTGATACTGAATCAGATCTTCAACCAAAACCTAATATTAGATAAAGGGAACCTGAGTGAAAAAATAATACAACAATTCCATACTTATTTCATAAACAAAGTTATGCAACACCCAATTCCCCTGTGTGAAAAAGTAATTGCCCCCTTACACTCAATAACTGGACGGCAGGTAGCCTAGCGGTTAGAACGCCGACAATGTGAAACACCTGTCGATGTGCACTTGAGCAAGGCACTTAACTCTAATTTGCTCCAGGGGCGCCGTAATACTATGGCTGACCCTGTAGATAGGCCGTCATTGTAAATAAGAATGTGTTCCTAACTGACTTGTCTAGTTAAATAAATTTACATTCAAATAAAATCGCTGTGGAGGAATTTTTAAGCATGAACTGCTTGTTTCAGGTTCGGCCACAACATCTCATTTGGGATTAGGTCTGGACTTTGACTAGGCCATTCCAAAACATCAAATTTATAGCTTTTTAGTCATTTTCATGTAGACTTGATTGTGTGTTTTGGATCATTGTCTTGCTGCAGGACCCGGCTGCGCTTAGGCTTCAGCTCACAGACGGATGGCCTGACATTCTCCTGTAGAATTCTCTGATACAGAGCAGAATTCATTGTTCCTTCTATTAAGGCAAGTCGTCCAGGTCCTGAGGCAGCAAAGCATCCCTAAACCATCACACTACCACCACCATGCTTGGCGCTTTATAAATAAAGTTGACTTGTCTTGACTTGACTTGACCGTTGGTATAAGATTCTTACTGTGGAATGCAGTGTTTGGTTTTCGCCAGGCATAATGGGACCCATGTTGTCCAAAAAGTTATACTTTTGACTCATCTGTCCATAGAACATTCTTCCAAGATTCTTGAGGATCATCCAGGTGCTTCCAGATGCTTTTTGGCAAACTTGAGTGAACGTTTTGGACGAGATGGGCCCAATTATGATGGGTGTCTTGGAGAAACACTGCATTCCAAACACTGCATTCCACAGTAAGAACCTCATACCAACGGTCAAGCATGGTGGTGGTGGTGTGATGGTAGAGTATGGCTTTTGCAACGCCCGGATAGTGGGTTCAATTCTCGGGACTAACCATGCTTAAAATCCCTTTGGATAAAAGCTTCTGCTAAATGGCATATATTATATTAATATTATATTATTGTTTTATTATTACTATGTGCCCATCCTCCCCAATTAATGTGCCACCGGCCACCCGTGGTAAACACTGGTATTGACTGGAGATAATTAAAATTATGTCGAAAAGTGGTGGTTTATTGATTTTGATAATAGTGCAGAAATCTTGCCCGGCCTACTATAGTGGATACATTTTTAAACAGTCACAGCAGGCAGGATGCAAACAGGGAAGTAGTTCACCACAGGCGCCTCCGCACCGCTCTGTGTGTTTATGTGTGTGCGTCACTCTGTGTGTTCTACCTCATTATGGTGTTGTTGCTCTTTACGAATTGGCGCCACCTGTTCGCTGTTTGTTTTATTACACCCTGTTAACTGCATTTATTCTATGGTACTTTCTTCTGTGGTGCATTGGGATCAGTTGACCAGATTTCAACACAGTAACATGTACTCCAGGGTATCTCTAGCCATCCTTGTTGTGTCTGCCTGCGAAAGCATTGTCTGTAAGTGTAACACGTTGTCTGTATGTTCATCTTGCTATATCAGAAGTTATTTTCTACAGATTATGTTTGGGTTTTCTGGCAGTTTTTTGCAATGATAGCACTGCTAGCCGGCCTAGTCATTGCTGTGTAGCAGCTTGCCTAATAAATCAGACTGTGATACTAATTCTTGGAATACAGTTTGAAACAAAGCACAGCAAAAATGTGGAACGTTTCCTTACAAGCCAGAATGTTGGAAATAATTAAATTTCAACTTACTCTACCGGTTGTCTGTGCGGTTGGTCCTTCAGTGGGTTTAAATTTGAAACAAATGTCCACAGGAAAGGATTATTTACCCAACTGCACCTTAGGTCACGAGCAAACAAATCTTGATTGCCACACACAGAGACCTGTGTTTTGAAGTCTGATTAATTATACTTTCCTGTGGATATTTTGTCTCAAATTTCAACCCACTGAAGGATGAACCCCATGAACAATCGGCAGAATACATTCAAATATAATTTTAGTCAACATTCGTGACAGACAAGGGTTTTTTTTCTATGTAATTGTGTGGTTTTTCTCTAATGTTGTACAGCATTGCCACAGCAGGACTATGTAGCAGATAGCATCACTTGCTATATGTGATCTCTTCATGCCTTATGCTAGCATACAGGTCGATTTGGGCAGTGTTTCGATTTAGAACATTGTTCATTTTAATATGCTTATTGGATACAGCTTTTACCTAAGCATTCTATTGTACATTATGTTGCATCATGGGTAACGTCTGAGCTTTATGTTCATAGCATTATTCTGTGTTCTCTGGAGTTTCATTTAAATTCCTGGATGTTTGGAGAAAGCTTAATCCTGACTCTTGACATGGAGTTTGGCAGTCTGTCTAATTAACACCACAGTGTGTGTCTGGTGATCATTTAGTGGCAATCAAAACAGAAATTAGCCACATAAGGCTGAACCAAAATTTCTTCTTGCTGCGTTTTTTTTTTTTTTTTTTTACACTAATTGGTCTTTTGACCAATCACAGCAGATCTTTTTCAGATCAGAATTGGGCTGCCTGTGTAGAAGCAGCCAATGAGTCTGACTGAAAAAAGATGACTGAAAACAGCCTGAAAGAGTAAATATTTCCCCCAGGTTTGCAGCCCACCCACCATTTAATTAATGTTTAAAACCTCTACTTCAATTTGAATTGATCAACATTAGCATATTAGCAGAGAAAATGAAAGCGATAGAAAGAGAGGGGGTTATAGAGATGTTTTGTTTTTTGTCCAAAGCCTGATGTTGAGTTTGTTATTTCAATCTGCTGTGCAGTGCTAGGGCAAAAACCTACATGTGCACAAAGGGGGGGCCCCAGAACAGAGTTTGGGAAACCCTGTTCTATTGTAAACCCTTCATTACAGCACAGAAAACCAAAGCACAGTTAATGGTTTCCCCTCCTGGTTATTTCCTAGAAGGGGATCAACAAGGATTGGATGTAGATTATGCCAAACATTCATTACAAATAAACCGTGAAGTGCTCTCAGGAGCCAAATGCCCATTCTGCCAATTAACCAATTGAAGCATTTCATTCAGTTCCATTCACTGAGATGTGCATGTACTTCCTCTAGTGTCTTGAGGTTTATGAGAGTGTGATCCATCTTCAACTTATTCTAGATGATGTAATATAAATGTAGAGTGCTTAAAGGAGAAGTTTATTTGTTCACAACCAAATGTCTATTATTGATGTAAATGGCATGTTATAGTTTATTGTTTTTATTTCACTTGTTTTTTTAAAAACTTACCCCAACCAGCGATTTCACTTCCTCATTGTGCAGTGCGGGGGCTCTGAAAAAACATCAACAAATGCTCCATAAACAGCCTGATGTGTTCTTTTAGAAACGGAAACACTCTCAGTATAGTGATGCAGGTCATTAGATGTTGTACACATGACATTTTCATTCTGAACTTTATCCGCAACATTATATTCCATTTTGTGCGACTCAAGCTGAAATCACAAAAAAAAAAAATAGAGATTTTGTTGTAAAATAAACTTATTTTAAGTTGTCAGTGATGAATAAACAGTCTGGTTGATGTTTTTTTTCCCTTTTTAGATAGTGTCTGCACCACGGCGGACTGCACTCAGTCAGGTAAATACACACACACACACACACACACACACACACACAGGTGGAGTATGAGCTGTATTTGTCTGTGTGCAGCGTCTCGTCTGATAGAGAACATGGATGCCAATGTGGACCCGTGTGACAACTTCTACCAGTACGCCTGTGGAGGCTGGGTGAAGAAGAACATCATCCCAGAGACCAGCTCCCGATACAGCACCTTTGACATCCTACGAGACGAACTGGAGGTTGTCCTCAAAGGTTAGAGACACACACACAGACTCATAATGTTTTGCTAGGAAGCTGAATGTTTCCAGGTCAGAAGTTTTGTAGTGTGGCGTAGTTTGGATTCATTGAGTTTGCCAGGGTGGTAGGAGTGAGGTCTAGGTTTGGATCTGTTGGCCCGGGAGGTGGGAGTGAGGGCTAGGTTTGGATCTGTTGGCCCGGGAGGTGGGAGTGAGGGCTAGGTTTGGATCTGTTGGCCCGGGAGGTGGGAGTGAGGGCTAGGTTTGGATCTGTTGGCCCGGGAGGTGGGAGTGAGGGCTAGGTTTGGATCTGTTGGCCCGGGAGGTGGGAGTGAGGGCTAGGTTTGGATCTGTTGGCCCGGGAGGTGGGAGTGAGAGGGGGCTAGGTTTGGTGTGGTTGAAGGATTTACTGGGGTTAAAGCAGCTTGTCCTTCAGGTAAAGACAGGGGCTCTAGGAATAGTTCCTGGTGTTAATGGGGAATCTATCTGCAGTGTTTGTTGTTTATGCCAACGCAGGAACATATTTTTCTTTAAAAATGTGCATAGAGGACAAAGCGCCATCTGATGAAATCCCGGCCTTAGAATAGATGGATGCCTCTAACACCATCTCGTTAGCTCCATCTTTACAGTGGATTTACAGGAAGGAGGGGTGGGTGGAGGTGGGGGCTGTCTGAGTATATTGTATATATGTTTGTCAAATCACATTTTATTTTACACACGCGCCGAAACAACGGGTGTAGACCTTATCGTGAAATGCTTACTTACAAGCCCTTTACCAACAATACAACGGGTGTAGACCTTACCGTGAAATGCTTACTTACAAGCCCTTTACCAACAATACAACAGGTGTAGACCTTACCGTGAAATGCTTACTTACAAGCCCTTTACCAACAATACAACAGGTGTAGACCTTACCGTGAAATGCTTACTTACAAGCCCTTTACCAACAATACAACAGGTGTAGACCTTACCGTGAAATGCTTACTTACAAGCCCTTAACTAACAATGGAGAATTTTTTTTTTTTAAGTTAGAAAATATTTGCTAAATAAATAAACTAAAGTAAGAAAAAGAGATAGCAGAGAGAACAGTCTATGGCTGGAGTCTTTGACAGTTTTTAGGGCCTTCCTCTGAAACCGCCTGGTATAGAGGTCCTGGATGGCAGGAAGCTTGGCCCCAGTGATGTACTGGGCCGTACACACTACCCTCTGTAGTGCCTTGCGGTCAGATGCCGAGCAGTTGCCGCACCAGGCGGTGATGCAACCGGTCAGGATGCTCTCAATGGTGCAGCTGTAGAACTTTTTGAGGATCGGAGGACCCATGCAGTGTCCTGAGGGGGAATCAGCGTTATTGTGCCCTCTTCACAACTGTCTTGGTGTGTTTGGACCATAATAGTTTGTTAGTGATGTGGAGGCCAAGGAATTTGAAGCGTCACTACAGCCCCGTCGATGTGAATGGTGGCGTGCTCGCTCCCACTTTTCCTGTAGTCCTCCTTTTGTCTTGCTCATGTTGACTGAGAGGTTGTTGTCCTGGCACCACACTCATCGTTGTCGATGATCAGGCCTACCAACGTTGTCGTCGGCAAACTTAATGATGGTGTTGGAGTCTTGCGTGGGTGTAGCGAAATGCTTGTGTAGATCGTAGATGCAAAAACGTAAACTAAAGAACTCTTAATACTTTTATCGTAGATTAATTCAGACTTTTGAGGAAGTGAATACTGGCTACTGCGTCGCTTTTGTCTCGTTTTTTCAAGCGGAGGTATTTTAAGAGAGTATGCGAGCAAACTCGTTCGGGTCGCCTAGCCGAGTCCGGCTAGCCACCAGCCAAACTGAAGCATGCTGCCTCAGATGGGTGGAAATATGACTCTCTCACCCCTCTATTTTAGTTTGGTTTACAGTTGACCTCTCCCTCACTTTCTCCCTCTTCCACTTTCTATTCCCTCAATCACTCTCTGGATCACCCCCCTATCACTCTCTGGATCACCCCCCTATAACTCTCTGGATCACCCCCCTATAACTCTCTGGATCACCCCCCTATCACTCTCTGGATCACCCCCCTATCACTCTCTGGATCACCCCCCTATCACTCTCTGGATCACCCCCCTATCACTCTCTGGATCACCCCCCTATCACTCTCTGGATCACCCCCCTATAACTCTCTGGATCACCCCCCTATCACTCTCTGGATCACCCCCCTATCACTCTCTGGATCACCCCCCTATCACTCTCTGGATCACCCCCCTATCACTCTGGATCAAACCTTTATCTTTCCTCCTGTCTCCCCTCTTCTCATCTGCCTCCCTCCATTATGCTCTTCTCCTCTTCCTCTCAATCTTTTCTCCTCGTTTCTGTCTGTCTTTCGACATATTGGCTAAAGGATTTTATTCTGATGAATGTGTTTGTTTTAACTAACTATGTAGGTCTATTAATCTGTGATGCTCTGAATGCATGTGTGCCATTTGTTTGGTTGTGTTGCCAGGGCAACCTTGTAAATGAGACCTAGGTCTCAATGTGTTTCCCCCTCTGGTTAAATAAATAATACAAATCTAAAGTATCTGTGGTTAATTTGTATGGCTTTTTAAAGCGTACTGTAAATCAGCGGTAGAGTACTCTTGGGGAGTCCTAATTTGTCTGAGTGAATAGGCATGATTGCCCACTGCCAAAGCCTGATTTTAAAAAGATGGCTGTGAGTGTTTGATTCTCAGGTTTATGTCTGAAAAGATAAAAGGGCCAAATAAGGTTGTGTTATTTTTGTCATTGGTTCTGATGGTCTAATCTTCTGCTGTGGCACACTGAATCCAGGCCGTATCAAATTGCATGATAAAACGCGCTTCGTGCCGAAGGAAGAATATTGCATTTCAAATCCTGACTGACAGAGATGTGGGATGCTGTATGTGTAAAATAAAATCGAATTTTATTGGTCACATGCAGATGTTAATGCGGGTGTAGCAAAATGCTTGTGCTTCTAGTTCCGACGGTGCAGTAATATCTAACAAGTAATACCTAACAATTAGACTGCATATAGCCAATACACACACATCTAGTAAGGAATGAATTAGGACTATATACATACATATGGACGAGTGATATCAGAGCAGCATGGACTAAGATAGTATAGAATACAGTATATGCATTTGAGATTAGTAATGCAAGATATGTAAACATTATTAAAGTGACTAGTGTTCCATACCTTAAAGTGACCAGTGATTTCTAGTCTGTGTCTATAGGCAGCAGCCTCTAATGTGTTAGTGGTGGCTGTTTAACAGTGTGATGTCCTTGAGATAGAAGCTGTTTTTCAGTCTCTCGGTCCCAGCTTTGATGCACCTGTACTTACCTCTCCTTCTGCATGACAGCGGGGTGAACAGGCAGTGGCTCGGGTGGTTGATGTCCTTGATGATCTTTTAGTCCTTCCTGTGACATCGGGTGCTGTAGGTGTCCTGGAGGGCGGGTAGTTTGCCCCCGGTAATGCGTTGGGCAGACCGCACCGCCCTCTGGAGCGCCTTGCGATTGCGATTGCGGGTGGTGCAGTTGCCGTACCAGGCGGTGATACGGCCTGACAGGATGCTCTCAATTGTGCATCTGTAAAAGTTTGTGAGGGTTTGAGGTGTTTAGCCAAATTCCTTTAGCCTCCTGAGGTTGAAGAGGCTCTGTTGTTCCTTCTTCACCACACTGTCTGCGTGGGTGGACCATTTCCACCTTCTCCACTGCGGTCCCGTTGATGTGGATAGGGGTGTGCACCTTCTGCTGTTTCCTGAAGTCCACGATCATCTCCTTTGTTTTGTTGAGTGAGAGGTTGTTTTCCTGGCACCACACTTCCAGAGCCCTCACCTCCTCCCTGTAGGCTGTCTCGTCATCGTTGGTAATCATGCCTACTACTGTTGTGTCATCTGCAAACTTGATGATTAAGTTGGAAGCGTGCTTTTTTTGTTACCTGTCACATCCTGTAGTAACTAGTCAGGCTCCATGGTAACTAGCCAGTCAGGCTCCATGGTCCTGAGGTCAAGTGTCCTTCCTGGTCAACATATCCTGTATCTGTTAACAGCAGCCTGCAGGGCTCTGCGCTAGCCACACCTGGACAGCCATTCCCATCAGGCGTTAACATCAGTAAATAACCTACTGTACTGTACTGTGTGTGTACTGAATGTGTGTGAAGGCCTAAGTGTGTGTTTGAGTGTGTGCATGGGTTTGTTCATAAATTTCTCACATTGTTATCCACTGCAATAAAAAGTCATAAAGGAACCCACATACTAGGTTCGGTCTGCTTGGCTATGGCGTCGCAAACTTCTTTGCCTCGCTTATTCTGCTCCAGCCATTACCACGTGCCAGTCCTACCCAATTAGATAGATAGGTACTTTATTGATCCCATAAAGTGGTTGTGTGTGTGTGTGTGTGTGTGTGTGTGTGTGTGAGTGATATGGTGGTATAGAAAGGTTTATTTAAACATTTTATTTGGACATTACTTTTATAAACAAATGCTGCTACTGTATGTTGACATACAGCCATGTTATTCGGATCCTTGCTGTTGGAAAACCACTACAGTGTCCGACTTTCGGCTGTCGCAGATGCACCTTCCCTGACTTCACACGCCGACTTTTGTCTACAGTGGGCTTCCTTAGGCTTACTGCTCAAACACACCCAGTGTGTTTCTCGGTCAGACATCACAAAGGGTCAGACAGGATGTTTGTCAGTCAGACATGTGACAAAGGGTGACAGAATGAGCACGTTCCTCTGCCCAGGAGTTGATGACGAATGCCAGATTTTACATTGCCTGAATAGGTATTTTAAGTTCAGCTAACCACATCATATGTTATAGCAAGCCGTCAGTCGACGACACGGTCAATGACGTGGCACGCAACCATTGGTTGATGCGTACAACGTCTGAGCAGGGGAAAGCGACCAATAGATACAGTAAAGAGGTAAATGGAACGCAGACCTTGGGGGATAGGATGCCGGATTGGCGCACGTTCAACAAATTATGTTGTTACTGAAGTCTGATTTTGGAAGTTTATATGTCTGTTTTCACTGCATAACATTTAGAAGAAGTGACTGCTAAATGCGAACTCCCATTTGTATAAGCTTGTAACTCTCCTCTCCTTCCAGACTCACATTAATCATCTCCAATCCAAAATTAAATCTAGAATCGGCTTCCTATTTCGCACCAAAGCCTCCTTCACTCATGCTGCCAAACATGACCTCGTAAAACTGACCATCCTACTGATCCTTGACTTCGGTGATGTCATTTACAAAATAGTCTCCAACACTCTACTCAGCAAATTGGATGTAGTCTATCACAGTGCCATCCGTTTTGTTACCAAAGCCCCATATACTACCCACCACTGCGACCTGTATTCTCTCGTTGGCTGGCCCTCACTACATATTCGTCGCCAAACCCACTGGCTCCAGGTCATCTATAAGTCTTTATTAGGTAAATCCCTGCCTTATCTCAGCTCGCTGGTCAACCATTGTAACACCCACCCGTAGCATGCGCTCCAGCCGGTATATTTCACTGGTCACCCCCAAAGCCAACACCTCCTTTGGCCGCCATTCCTTCCAGTTCTCTGCTGCCAATGACTGGAACGAATTGCAAAAATCCTTGAAGCTGGAGACTACCATCTCCCTCAATAACTTTAAGCACCAGCTGTCAGAGCAGCTTATCCATCACTGCACCTGTACACAGCCCATCTGTGCATAGCCCACCCTACTACCTCATCCCCATATTTATTATTTTTGCTAATTTGCACATCATCATCTGCACATCTATCACTCCAGTGTTAATGCTAATTTGTAATTTATTTCACCACTATGGCCTATTTATTGTCCTACCTTCCTAACCTTACTACATTTTGCACTACATTTGCACACTGTATATAGATTCTCTATCGTGTTATTGACTGTACGTTTGTTTATTTCCCATGTGTAACTCTGTGTTGTTTGTTGCACTGATTTGCTTTGTCTTGGCCAGGTCGCAGTTGTAAATGAGAACTTGTTCTCAACTGGCCTACCTGGTTAAATAAAGGTGAAATAAAAAGTAGCATGGATGGATTACAGAAATCTGTGATGGTAGTCTGTTGTTTTTAAATTTAATTCAGTAGATTGGTGACAATTACATATGTATTGGGTTTGACATCATACAAGCATTATACACCAAAGAGCATGTGCTCTTTTCACCACGCATTTCCATGGCACTTCAATTGTTTTGGTTGAGTTTGATTGACCTCTTTACCGCATGTATGTCTGTCAGGCATTTTATGACATTACAAAGGGTCAGACAGAATGTCTGTAAGTCAGACGTCTTATGACATCATAGAGGGTCAGAAGTCAAGTCAGATAGATCTGTGCTCCATGTTCGCGCTTCAGCAATACTGCAGTTGTTTCCAGTGTTATATACCCTAGTTGAGTTAATGTGGTGGATGTGAGGGCAGGGACTGCAGTGGTCTGTGTTGAATAATGTACAGGTCTTATTTTACAGTATATTGCCTGAGTCAGTAGGACATATACATGGAGGATTGGCTCTGGGGAGACACACTTCCTGTTTAGTTCGTTTTTATCAGGATGGGCCCTGATGTTTGGGCCAGATAAGGTCACGTTATTTAAGTGTGTGTGTGTGTGTGTGTGCCTCACAAGCATCAGGTGGTCTTTAATCCAAACAGACACAAACTAACACACACACACACACGCGCACACACACCAGTCAGTTGTTAATCCCATCACACACACATGATCTGTGCCCTTTGGCAGGAAGCACCCTATGAAGGGTTCCTAACCCAGAGCTTCATTAAGATTAAATGAGCAGATAAATAGTGTGCACACTAGGCAATGAGACAGCAGGGGTTCTGCCCTAACCAGAAGAGGGGTGATGGGAAGAGGAGAAGAGGGAATCAGGGTACAGGCAAAGAGGAAGAATGAGAGTTGAGATGGCAGAGAGCTGTTACTGTAAGAATGAAGAGAGAGTTGAGATGGCAGAGAGCTGTTACTGTAAGAATGTAGAGAGAGTTGATATGGCAGAGAGCTGTTACTGTAAGAATGAAGAGAGAGTTGAGATGGCAGAGAGCTGTTACTGTAAGAATGAAGAGAGAGTTGAGATGGCAGAGAGCTGTTACTGTAAGAATGAAGAGAGAGTTGAGATGGCAGAGAGCTGTTACTGTAAGAATGAAGAGAGCGCGAGAGAGCGGGGCAGAGGAGAGGTAGAAATACAGAGATTGGGTGATACAAAAAGGTTAGAGAGAAAAAGAAAAGTCCATTCTTTGTCCTAACTCAATGTGTTTCTTCCTACTATTACAACTACTAGTGCATGTGGGAATGACCTCCAGATTTAAAGCATTGTTTTTACCCTGCTTGTTCTTTGATGTTTCTCAATGTTTGTTATGTGGTGAAAAGCAGCAGTGCCAGCAGACAGACGGCTCCTTGGCCCGGAGTCTGGCTGGGTTCTGTCAGGTCTGGACCTGTTGCAGTCTTTCTGAAGGGGACTTTCTCTGTCCTCCAAAACACAGCTCACATGCTTCATGTTACTCACAACACTCGTCCCCCCCCATTGTAGATGTTCTAGAGAGAAGCGTGGAGGGGGAGGCCAGTGCCCTCACTAAAGCCAAGACACTCTACAGATCCTGCACCAATGAGAGTAAGTCTGCTGGTCTGTTTTGTTGGGGGTAACATAGACTTTTATTCAGTCAGTGATTTCAGTTAAAGCTGGGAGTTAACCTTGGTCACTTTCTGTGTGTTTTCCCCTCTGAAGGTCAGATTGAGAAAAGGGACGGAACTCCTTTACTAAACATGCTCCCTAATGTATTTGAGTGGCCAATAGCAACAGACAACTGGGAGACGGTCTATGGTAAACTACACTATACACTTCTAGCACTGTGTTTCCTACACCGATTTATGTTTACCCACAATCCAAGTCAATCCTCCTCTCTCCTCTCCTACTTAGGTAATACATGGAAGATGGAGGATGCCATTGCAAGACTAAATGAGAAATACGGAACTCATGTCCTGGTTAATTTTTATATCGGCACTGATGACAAAGACTCCAATTCACACATCATTCATGTAGGTGTTACAGATAGTTACAGACAGAGTAACACACCTATATCCCATCACATGATAGTTACAGAGACATGAACACACCTGTACCCCATCACATGATAGTTACAGAGACATGAACACACCTGTACCCCATCACATGATAGTTACAGACAGAGTAACACACCTATACCCCATCACATGATATTTAGACTCATGAACACACCTATACCCCATCACATGATAGTTACAGAGTAACACACCTATATCCCATCACATGATAGTTACAGAGACATGAACACACCTGTACCCCATCACATGATAGTTACAGAGACATGAACACACCTGTACCCCATCACATGATAGTTACAGACAGAGTAACACACCTATACCCCATCACATGATATTTAGACTCATGAACACACCTATACCCCATCACATGATAGTTACAGAGTAACACACCTATATCCCATCACATGATAGTTACAGACAGAGTAACACACCTATACCCCATCACATGATAGTTACAGAGTAACACACCTGTACCCCATCACATGATAGTTACAGACAGAGTAACACACCTGTACCCCATCACATGATAGTTACAGACAGAGTAACACACCTGTACCCCATCACATGATAGTTACAGACAGAGTAACACACCTGTACCCCATCACATGATAGTTACAGACAGAGTAACACACCTATATCCCATCATGATAGTTACAGACAGAGTAACACACCTATATCCCATCACATGATAGTTACAGACAGAGTAACACACCTATATCCCATCACATGATAGTTACAGACAGAGTAACACACCTATATCCCATCACATGATAGTTACAGACAGAGTAACACACCTATACCCCATCACATGATAGTTACAGACAGAGTAACACACCTATATCCCATCACATGATAGTTAGACAGAGTAACACACCTGTACCCCATCACATGATAGTTACAGACAGAGTAACACACCTGTACCCCATCACATGATAGTTACAGACAGAGTAACACACCTATATCCCATCACATGATAGTTACAGACAGAGTAACACACCTATATCCCATCACATGATAGTTACAGACAGAGTAACACACCTATATCCCATCACATGATAGTTACAGACAGAGTAACACACCTATACCCCATCACATGATAGTTACAGACAGAGTAACACACCTATATCCCATCACATGATAGTTAGACAGAGTAACACACCTGTACCCCATCACATGATAGTTAGACACATGAACACAGCTATACCCCATCACATGATAGTTACAGACAGAGTAACACACCTGTACCCCATCACATGATAGTTACAGACAGAGTAACACACCTATACCCCATCACATGATAGTTAGACACATGAACACAGCTATACCCCATCACATGATAGTTACAGAGTAACACACCTGTACCCCATCACATGATAGTTACAGACAGAGTAACACACCTATTCCCCATCACATGATAGTTAGACACATGAACACAGCTATACCCCACCCTTTAACCCTCTCGGTAGGGATTTAGTACCTATTTGCTCAATAAACTACTGCAAATCTTTTGTATACCTTAAATCTAACCTATGCAGTGTTAAGTATTAACACACTACATTTTTGTAGGCTGCATCAACAGTACATGCTCTGACTCTAGACATAACCTCTGCATTCTTACAGAATGACACACATCCATCTGCATGTACTTACCAAGCCTTGTTACATGTCCACAAATGAGCCACTGTATCCTGTTCCGCAGTCATCCCAACTATCATTGATGCCTTTTCTGACCCATGAACGATATGGATAGGCTTTATGGTCCTGGGCTCACATGATAGTTACAGAGTAACACACCTGTACCCCATCACATGATAGTTACAGACAGAGTAACACACCTATTCCCCATCACATGATAGTTAGACACATGAACACAGCTATACCCCATCACATGATAGTTAGACACATGAACACACCTGTACCCCATCACATGATAGTTACAGAGACATGAACACACCTGTACCCCATCACATGATAGTTAGACAGAGTAACACACCTATACCCCATCACATGATATTTAGACTCATGAACACACCTATACCCCATCACATGATAGTTAGACTCATGAACACACCTATACCCCACCCTTTAACCCTCTCGGTAGGGATTTAGTACCTATTTGCTCAATAAACTACTGCAAATCTTTTGTATACCTTAAATCTAACCTATGCAGTGTTAAGTATTAACACACTACATTTTTGTAGGCTGCATCAACAGTACATGCTCTGACTCTAGACATAACCTCTGCATTCTTACAGAATGACACACATCCATCTGCATGTACTTACCAAGCCTTGTTACATGTCCACAAATGAGCCACTGTATCCTGTTCCGTTTTGCAGTCATCATCAACGATATGGATAGGCTTTATGGTCCTGGGCTTTATGGTCCTGGGCTTTATGGTCCAGGTGTTTAGTGAGTGTATTGTCTTTCCCCTGCTGTTCAATGAATGGCTGCTTGTTTCCTGATTCTCTCCTCTGCCAGTTTGACCAGCAAACCAGCCTTGGCCTCTTATCCAGAGATTACTATACCTGCACTGGGCCCTACGCAGAGGTAGGGCTGTTCCCTAAACACATGCACATGTACACACACGTACATTCATGATATCGACACTATTTCTCTGTCTGGAGCTGTGGAGGAAATTAGTTCTCTGGCCGGGTAAGTCGGGGTCTGGGTTTCCTTTTGTTCTGATCACTGGTCCATCCATCCAGAACACACAACGACTCACATCAGCATAGACCCCAAGCCCTCTGCATTAGTTTGGCATAAGATCAACATCCTCTCTAGATAATGACGCTGGCACTGGGTCCAAACCTCCAGTGTGGGTTAATGAACAGGACTAGATATGAAATATTACTGTAGTTGAATGATTTAACATAGACATGCTTTAATGGGTTTGGATAACCCATGTTTCAACGTATCGTACTGTTACTCATGTCAATGTGACTAGCTGGAGTGTGAGTGGGTGTGTGTGTGTATGCTAGTTTGGGTGTGTATTGTGTATGCGTTCATGCATGTGTGGGTATGTTCCTGTGTGTCAGTTACCCTCTGGAGAAATGTAATCATTTAAAATTCAAGAAGTGAGATGGGACAGATTTGGTCGCAGCCCACCCCAAACCAGATGGGTTTTGAGGTGGGCATTCTCTCGTATGGTATCACTTTATTAAGTACCACCACTGATTGATATTCTGTACTTGCCAAGCTTGGTCTGGAGGGGATGTGTGTGTGTGTGTTTGGAGCTTTGATATTAATTTTGCATAAGAGCAACTCTCCTTCTACACTGTTCTCTTCCTGTCTCAATACCAAAGATCATTGAAGAAATTTCCCCCTCTGGGATCAATAAAGAACATATATATATATCTATCTTGAGCCTAATGTATGTTTACAGTGATGTAAGTACAGTACACCTCTTTCTTCCTTAGCTACCCAACTACTTATTACTGGGTTTTTTTCTGTTGATAGTACAATACGTGTTTTTAATGTTTCTGTGTGTGTCCCAGCCATGTAGAGCATATGAACAGTTCATGATAGACGTGGCCAAGCTGATCCGTACTGACCGCAGCCTGGTGGTCAACGAGACCCAGATCAGAGAGGAGGTCACCAGGATCATTCAGCTGGAGACGGAGATTGCCAATGTAAGTTCAACACTGCTGCTCTAGGAACACCTGCTTTAGTTTTGTAGCAAATTACTGCAAAGATGAGTGTTTATGAAGCCAGACTTCAACCCTTACCACCTCTCCGTCACTGTGTTTATGAAGCCAGACTTCAACCCTTACCACCTCTCCGTCACTGTGTTTATGAAGCCAGACTTCAACCCTTACCACCTCTCCATCACTGTGTTTATGAAGCCAGACTTCAACCCTTACCACCTCTCCATCACTGTGTTTATGAAGCCAGACTTCAACCCTTACCACCTCTCCATCACTGTGTTTATGAAGCCAGATTTCAACCCTTACCACCTCTCCGTCACTGTGTTTATGAAGCCAGACTTCAACCCTTACCACCTCTCCGTCACTGTGTTTATGAAGCCAGACTTCAACCCTTACCACCTCTCCGTCACTGTGTTTATGAAGCCAGACTTCAACCCTTACCACCTCTCCGTCACTGTGTTTATGAAGCCAGACTTCAACCCTTACCACCTCTCCGTCACTGTGTTTATGAAGCCAGACTTCAACCCTTACCACCTCTCCGTCACTGTGTTTATGAAGCCAGACTTCAACCCTTACCACCTCTCCGTCACTGTGTTTATGAAGCCAGACTTCAACCCTTACCACCTCTCCGTCACTGTGTTTATGAAGCCAGACTTCAACCCTTACCACCTCTCCGTCACTGTGTTTATGAAGCCAGACTTCAACCCTTACCACCTCTCCGTCACTGTGTTTATGAAGCCAGACTTCAACCCTTACCACCTCTCCGTCACTGTGTTTATGAAGCCAGACTTCAACCCTTACCACCTCTCCGTCACTGTGTTTATGAAGCCAGACTTCAACCCTTACCACCTCTCCGTCACTGTGTTTATGAAGCCAGACTTCAACCCTTACCACCTCTCCGTCACTGTGTTTATGAAGCCAGACTTCAGAACTTACCACCTCTCCGTCACTGTGTTTATGAAGCCAGACTTCAGAACTTACCACCTCTCCGTCACTGTGTTTATGAAGCCAGACTTCAACCCTTACCACCTCTCCATCACTGTGTGGTTCTGGTTCCTACCAGTTGGTGTGTTACCCAAGCCCTGAGCCCATGTGTTCTTTCTAAACAGATTTGTAACAGATCAACAGGTCCTATAGCGCAGTTCTACACTGCTGCCATTTACAGTAGAACCAGGCTGTTCTGGTACTGACATGTACAGTGTAGGGACTCCTTGGCTTCCAAAAATGCTGTTTGTTGCTGTTGGCGCTGTCTGAACCTACACTGCAGTGTTTATTGACAGACAGGCATTCATGATGTGGCCAGCAGTGCCTGTTTTTGACTATTATACTCTGTGACAGCCAGAGGGCAGATCGTCAAACAAAACCTATAGAAATGATATACAAACTTCTTTATTTGATATGCATACAGTTAATGATGTTTGGTACCGAATTGGCAAATTGCGTTCTCTTCCCCCCCCCAGGCCACTGATACTCCAGAGGACCGTAACAACCCAGTTCTCCTCTACAACAGCATGGAGCTGGGTGTTCTCAATGCGAACTTCAGCCTGGAGGTCGACGCACAAGTAAGAAACTGTGTGGGTGCGCGTGTTATTTGTGCGTTGTCTGCTCTGTTAACTAGGTCTGATGATAAACCCCTCCTCAGGTGTTTGACTGGAGTTACTTCACCAGGAAGATCATGGGGACGGTCGGCATCACTGTCCCTGACACAGAGAGCGTCATCAACTACGCACCTAACTACTACAGACGACTCAACCCTGTCCTAGCCAAGTACACTAAGAGGTGAGAACATTGACTCAATCCTAGCCAAGTACACTGAGGTGAGAACATTGACTCAATCCTATCCTAGTAAAGGACACTGAGGTGAGAACATTGACTCAATCCTATCCTAGTAAAGGATACTGAGGTGAGAACATTGAGCCAACCCTATCCTAGCCAAGTACACTGAGATGAGAGCATTGACTCAACCCTATCCTTGTCAAGGACACTGAGGTGAGAACATTGACTCAACCCTATCCTTGTCAAGGACACTGATGTGAGAACATTGACTCAACCCTATCCTAGTCAAGTGTACTGAGATGAGAACATTAAGAAAGGCGTAGTATTTAATGTGGTGATGGCATCAGTTAATCAAACATTCTAATCTAGTACATTGTTGATCAACTATAGTTGCTGGTGTAGTACTTCCACGTTGTTGTTTCCAGAGACCTGCAGAACTACATGGTGTGGCGTTTTGTCATGAACATGGTGGTGGGTCTGAGCAGGCAGTACAGGGACACCAGGAAAGCCTTCCGCAAGGTACAGACACACCATCTACCCCACCTTTCATTCTCCTCTCTCCTTTTTCTCTACTCCATCTACGTCTCTTCCTACATCTCACTATCTCTCTGGGGTGTGATGTCATCAGTGTGAGCCATGCTGTGCTGCCCCCCGCAGGCGCTGTACGGTACCACGTCGGAGGCGGCAGTGTGGCGGCAGTGTGCCATCTACGTCAACAACAATATGGACAAAGCTGTAGGAAGACTGTACGTAGAGGAGGCCTTCTCTGGGGAGAGCAAAGAACTGGTGAGGTTAACGAGGGTGTGGGGGGAGTGTGTTAGTGTGTACCCCAGCCTTTTCTGTTTACTTACTACAGCAGCAGTGGGGTAGTGTCTCCTAACCACCTGTTACAATGCTGAGCCTCACACACCGTAAATCAGTATGCACTGTGTGTGTGTGTGTGCATAATCCTGTTCAGATGACCTGTTGGCTGAAACAATAAGGTCTCATATCATTGAGTTTAATCCAAACAAACATATTTGCTATCAAACGTTCAGTGAGGCCCCTCATACACACCCAGCTATTTTAAACTCATCATGACAACCATAACATTTCAATGCTCACTCTAAAGCATTTCTTTCCTTTACATTCTGAAAGGAGACATCTATCACATTCTCTTTCAGAGGAACCTGGTCTGAGATCCACAATAGTGAAATTTATCAGTACATTGATCTGATCTGTCTAAAGTGTGTGTGTGTGTGTGTGTGTGTTAGATGGAAGAGATGATCTCTGCGATCCGGGAGGTGTTCATCAGTAACTTAGACCACCTAGGATGGATGGATGCAGAGACCAAGAAGGCTGCTGAGGAGAAGGTGAGACTCACCTGCCATTGATTTCCACCTGTTGACCTCAGGCTGACCTGTTTAGGTCTCTGTTTTATCTGTCTCCTCTACCGGTCTCTCGTCTACCGGTCTCTGCTTTATTTCTGCCAGCTGTTACAACCACAAGCTCAGTTGATACACTGTGTCGTTATCACTCTGAAACTCTCCAATCCTCTATAGGCACAAGCTATCCGAGAGCGGATTGGCTACTCCGACAACCTCAAGAACGACACCTACTTAAACTACGAGTATAAAAATGTGAGTGTTGAAAGATGAAAGATCATGATAATGCATTTCATCAGTGTTCGTGATACATTGGACACAGGGTTCAAACTATCATATCTGCCATTGACTCCAATGTAATGTGTGTGTGTGGTGCTAGTTGAGCTACAGTGCAGAGGAGTACTTTGAGAACATCCTTCAGAACCTGGAGTATGTACAGAAGAAACGTCTGAGGAAGCTACGGGTCAAAGTCAACAAAGAAGAGTAAGATCCTCCCTTTCTAAAAGCCATTGTCAGCGCTGGCTAAAATAGCAGCCACAGCACAAAGATTAGAGTAGTTATTAACTTCAGATTAATTATGAACTCTTTTATTAATTATCAATGTGAAACATCTTCCTGCCTCATCCCCAGATGGGTAACAGGAGCAGCCATTGTCAACGCCTTCTACTCTTCAAGCAAAAACCAAATAGGTAACAGACACCTCTACTGTCACCTCCCATCACCTCTACCGTCACCTCCCATCACCTCTACCGTCACCTCCCATCACCTCTACCGTCACCTCCCATCACACCTACCGTCACCAGCCATCACATCTACCGTCACCAGCCATCACATCTACTGTCACATCACATCTACTGTCACCTCCCATCAAATCTCCTGTCACCTCCCATCACATCTCCTGTCACCTCCCATCACATCTCCTGTCACCTCCCATCATATCTACTGTCGTCTCCCATTATCTCTACTGTCACCTCTGATGTGAGATCATTTCTCTCCTCCTCCTCCTGTCCTCTCAGTGTTTCCAGCAGGCATCCTACAGCCTCCGTTCTTCGGTAAGGGCCAGACCAAGTCTCTGAACTTTGGCGGTATCGGCATGGTGATCGGACATGAGATCACTCACGGGTTCGATGACAATGGTAAGAGTGTGCACATTGAACTTTATAACTTTATTAGAATGGACAATCCAATTCAAAGTGTTTTATGAAATGTGGACTAGCTGGTCAGCTGTCCTAAACAGAGTTTGTCTGTTTTCCAGGTCGTAACTATGATAAAGATGGTGACCTGAAGGACTGGTGGACGCCAAGCTCCGGCCAGAACTTTGTGGAGCTGTCCAAATGCATGGTGGACCAGTATGGTAACTTCTCCTGGGACCTGGCCAACAGACTCCATGTATGTTAACCAACAATGCACTTCAAGAAATAGAGTTAAGAAAATATTTACTGTATAAAATAAAAAGTTACACAATAAAATAACAATAACGAGGCTATATACAGGGTGTACCGGAGGGGATGGCTTCCATTTTTACGGGCTCCTAACCAACTGTTCTATTTTGTTTTAGTTTTTTCACATTGTTTGTAACTTATTTCGTACATAAAATTGCTGCTACCGTCTCTTATGACCAAAAAGAGCTTCTGGAAATCAGAACAGCAGTTTTTCTTTAATGAGTCTGACGCAAAGGCCCAAATCCCCATCATTCGCGTGAAGAAAAGGCAAAGTTACTGAGGAAAAAGGTTGTGATGCCTTGTTAGGATTCGTAGGCGAGTGAGTAAATGGCCATTGCCATCAGCTCTATTGGCCAACGTGCAATCACTGGAAAACAAATTTGATTATTTACGAGATTATCCTAGCAACAGGACATTAAGAACTGTAATATCTTATGTTTCACTGAGTCGTGGCTGAAAGACAACATGGATAATATAGAGCTTGCTGGCTTGCTTCTCTGTGCTACGTCTGGTAAGACGAGGGGCGGGGGGGTGTGTCTATTTTGTCAATAACTGCTGGTGCACGATGTCTAATATTAAAGAAGTCTCAAGGTATTGCTGCCTGAGGTAGAGTACCTTATGATAAGCTGTAGACCAGACTATCTACCAAGAGAGTTCTCATCTATATTATTTCCCACCACAAACCGATGCTGGCACTAAGACCGCACTCAACCAGCTGTATAAGGCCATAAGCAAACAAGAAAATGCTCATCCAGAAAGCGGTGCTCCTAGTGGCCGGGGACTTTAATGCAGACAAACTTAAATCCGTTTTACCTCATTTCCACCAGCATGTCACGTGCAACCAGAGAGAAAAAAAAAAAACTCTTTACTCCACATATAGAGATGCCTACAAATCTGACCATAATTCTATCTTCCTCATTAATGCTTACAAGCTAAAACTAAAGCAGGAAGTACCAGTGACTCGCTCAGTACGGAAGTGGTCCGATGATGCAGACACTACGCTACAGGACTGTTTTGCTAGCACAGACTGGAATATGTTCCATAATTCTTTCAATGGCATTGAAGAGCATACCACCTCAGTCACCGGCTTCATCAATGAGTGCATTGACGATGTCGTCCCCATAGTGACCGTACGCATGCATGAGAGCACCAGCTGTTCCGGACGACTGTGATCACGCTCTCCATGGTTGATGGGAGCAAGACCTTTTAAACAGGTCAACATTCACACGGACGGATTACCAGGGTGTGTACTCAGGGCATGCGCGGACCAACTGTGTCTTTACTGACATTTTCAACCTCTCCCTGACCCAGTCTGTAATACCTACATGTTTCCAGCAGACTACCATAGTCCCTGTGTCCAAGAACACTAAGGTAACCTGCATAAATGACTACAGACCTGTAGCACTCACGTCTGTAGCCATCAAGTGCTTTAAAACACCATCATCCTGGAAACCCTAGACCCACTCCAATTCGTATACCACCCCAAGAGATCCACAGACGACGCAATCTCAATCGCACTCCACACTGCCCTTTCCCACCTGGACAAAAGGAACACCTATGTGAGAATGCTGTTCATTGACTACAGCTCAGCGTTCAACACCATAGTACCCTCACTAAGCTAAGGACCCTGGGACTAAATACCTCCCTCCGCAACTGGATCCTGGACTTCCTGACGGGCCAACCCCAGGTGGTAAGGGTAGGCAACAACACATCTGCCACGCTGATCCTCAACACGATGCCCCTCAGGGGTGCGTACTTAATACCCTCCTGTGCACAAAATTATCTGAAACACAACCAAAACAAACAGAAAATGAATCCAACTAATGTGTAGAGTCAAGCTTGATGTAGTCGTTGCGTGAAAAGGGGACCAAATACTTACCTTTTTAATACTTTAATATAAGCAAATTTGTCCCAATAATTTTGCCCCCCTAAAATGGGAGGACTATGTACAAAAAGTGCTGTAACGGTTCACCCGATATGGATGAAAATACCCTCAAATTAAAAAATCCAAAGTGCTGGAGTACAGAGCCAAAACAACAACAAATGTTTCTCCGTCCCAATGCTGTTGGAGCTCACTGTAGATCAATACAGACTGTACTGATCTGTGTGTTTCTTTTCTGTAAGCAGCTCAATGGGAATAACACTCTGGGAGAGAACATTGCAGACAACGGCGGGATCCGCCAGTCATACCAGGTAGGGATGCACACTGCGGAAAGACATATTTTACAGCAAAAAATCATGCACACACAATCTGAAGACAAGTCCGTTACCCCAGGCGAGAAATCGATTCCAGTAACCTGTTGTTAGACCATTTGCTGTTAAAGTCTGAGTGACCTGTTGTGAGATTAAATGAGATTACGTGTGGGTAATTTCCATCTGCCAGTTATAGTAGTAATTACCGTGTCCTCCTGTCAGCTCTCTGATTGGACCATTAGACATGCTCCCGGAGCATGGTGTGAGTATTGAGCATTGTGATTGGCCAACCAGGCGTCTCCGGTTAGTGTCCAGAGGGAAGAAAAAGTGATGAGAGGGATGAAGAACAATTCTTTACTTTAATAATTTTCAAAGTGGGAGAGTCTGAGATGTATCTACTCATCTAATGTGGTTGGTGTTTTAAATAAAGTATCTATCTATTAGTATTAAAGTATCTATCATCAGAAAGTATTCACACCTCTTGACTTTTTACAGCCTGAATTTTAAATGATTTTGTCACATACGATACCCCATAATGTCAGAGGAATTATGTTTTCAGACAAATTCATTTTTAAATGAAAAGCTGAAATGTCTTGTCAAGTTTTCAACCCCTTTGTTATGGCAAGCCTAAATAGTTTCAGGAGTAAAAATGTGCTTAACAAGTCACATAAGCTGCATGGACTCACTCTGTGTGAAGTAATAGTGTTTAACGTGAGTAAATACCCTATCTCTGTACCCCACACATGCAATTATCTGTAATGTCCCTCAGTCGAAAAGTGAATTTAAAACACAGATTCAACCACAAAGAGCAGGGAGGTTTTCCAATGCCTCGCAAGGAAGGACACCTATTGGTAGATGGTTACAAAATAAAAAAGCAGACATTTAATATCCCTTTATTCTGAACGAAAATATGAACTCAACATGTAAAGTGTTGGTATCTGTGACCAACAGTCATGTTAAATCCATAGATTAAGGCCAAATGAGTCTATTTCAATTGATTTCCTTATATAAACTGTAACTCAGTAAAATCTTAGCTGTTGTGTTTTTTATATGTTGTTCAGTGTAATTACACAAAGATACAGGCGTTCTTCCTAACTCTGTTGCCGTAGAGTAAGGAAACCGCTCATGGATTTCGCCATGAGGCCAATAGTGACTTTAAACAGAGTTTTTAATAGCTGTGATAGGAGAAAATTGAGTATGGATCAACCCTACCTAAAACACAAGGCTAAATATACACTGGAGTTGCTAACCAAGATGACATTGAATGTTCCTGAGTGGCCTAGTTACAGGTTTGACTTAAATAGGCTTGAAAATCTATGGCAAGCCATGAAAATGTCTGTCTAGTGGTCGTAGAAATTCTAATCAAAGGAAGAGAGACTGCAGATTTGAAAAACTGGAGAATCAACCATCCACTCCACAGTGCATCGTTGAAAGCGCAACGATCAGTTGTCCTCCTCCTTTTATAGAAAGTACCTCTCATCTATATGACAGTTAGCATTGTGTAGAAACAGGGGTGGAACATAGTATTCACGCAAGCTTGTCTGTTAAGATGGCTGACACTACTCTCTGTTCCTTCCTACCTGTTTCCACACGGATGACTTCCTTCAGATAGAACAACCACGGGATGTCACATGCTGCGGTCACACCCAAATGGCTCTTAGCTGTACGCCCTTGTGACACAAAGACAAGCCTGCGTCAGCAAAGAAATACTAGCATATAACAACACAATTCTTTAAGCAGTAAAACACAGGATTTTCCACAACACTAGCAATGATCAACAACCAACTTGAGAACTTGAAGAAGAATAATGTGCAAATATTGTACAATCCAGGTGTTCAAAGCTTTTAGAGACTTCACAGCTGTAATCACTGCCAAAGGTGATTCTAACATGTATTGACTCAGGGGGTTGAGTACTTATTTAATCAAGATATATTAGTGTTTTATTTTTCATAAATATTTTTTTGAATTTGTCTTCCTCTTTTGACATTACAGAGTATTTTCTGTAGATCGTTGACAAAAAATGACAACTAGTTTAATCCCACTTTGCAACACAGCAAAATGTGGAAAAGTGGCGGGGTGTGAATGCTTTCTGAAGGCCCTGTATTTATTGTAAGTATTAAAGGCTAATAAAGTACCTATCTTTCCTAAAGGCAAAGTGAAGTGGTGTCGTGTTGACTTCAGGCCTACCAGTAATACTGTATGTGGGGAAGCTCAGAGAGGATGAGTGTAAAACAAGTCTTACTCTGTTATGTAGTCAGATTGGTGGTGTTGTAATTATTTCAGGCCTACCTGAACTATGTGGAGAAGAACGGGAATGAGCCTCTCCTGCCTGGAATAAACCTCAACCATCAACAACTCTTCTTTCTCAACTTCGCTCAGGTCAGACTGGATGGATGGATTAGTGGGTGGATGGATGGATTAGTGGGTGGATGGATTAGTGGGTAGATGGATTAGTGGGTGGGTGGGTGGATGGACTAGTGGGTGTGTGTGGGTGGATGGATTAGTGGGTGTGTGGGTGGATGGATTAGTGGGTGGATGGATTAGTGGGTGGGTGGGTGGATGGATTAGTGGGTGGGTGGATGGATTAGTGGGTGGGTGGATGGGTGGATTAGTGGGTGGGTGGATGGATGGATGGATTGATTAGTGGATGGATGGATTGATTAGTGGGTGGATGGATGGATGGATGGATTAGTGGGTGGATGGATGGATGGATGGATTAGTGGGTGGGTGGATGGATGGATTAGTGGGTGGGTGGATGGATGGATAAGTAGATGGATGGATGGATGGATGGTTAAGGGGATGGATAGATGGATGTCACACCCTATCTCACTCCTGTCTCTTCCTCCAGGTGTGGTGTGGAACACATCGACCAGAACAAGCTGTCAACTCCATCAAAGTAGATGTACACAGTCCAGGGAAGTTCAGGTACGATCTCTCACGCCATCACTACATCATGTAATTCTTCTACTGTATCACTCAATGCCACTTCCTCTTCCACTCACCACATTTCTGTCCATATTAACTCTTTGTGGCCCTCAGTGTCTCTGGTTTACCTGATTTCATTTTAATGAGTGTCTGATTTAGACCTGCAACACCAGGTGTGGGGATTGCCTAGTCATTCTGGCCAGTGATGACCATTTTCTGTTTCCTGTTCAGGGTCCTGGGGTCCCTCCAGAACTTCCCAGAGTTTGCCAAGGCCTTCAACTGTCCCAAGAATAGCTACATGGTGCCTGATAAGACCTGCCGAGTCTGGTGATAGTGTAGTCCTGACACTAGCCTACCCTGAGGGTGAGAGGTGGGCTTGTCCTCTTCCCCTTCCTAATCACCTCACCTTTCCCCCTGACTGTTAGAACATACCCCTGTCCCAGACTAGTTCTCTATGTCCCCCAGTTCACTGCAGGGTGGACCAGGACTGCTACACTGACCGTACAGAACAACCAGCTTCAAGGGACTACAGAGTGCTGTTCATAGCCAGCTCCCAGACTCTTCCCCCCCCCGATCAGCCAGGTCACTTTTTTTTTCATGTTGGAAAATGTACTTTCCCAAAAAAATGTCCCTCTGCATTTCAATCATGAATCATTATTTGATTTGTATACAAAATGTGAGACTAATTTGAGCATCTTGAACCACAGGCAAATATCTACATATTCTAAACTGTTGCTCTGTTAGTCCAAAATTCTGTTTGTTTTACACTGAAGTGGGCCTCAATATAAACCCAAATGTATACTGTATATCAATACATTCTAGATGAATATAAATTGACAGTAATCAATACAGTCACACTGGGGGATTCTATTTTATTCATAATAAGAATTGCATAATGTTTTTCTGTATATGTTAAATGTTTCAAAATGAGTGGCAACTATTTGTCTACAAGCATTGAACCAAAATGAAGATGTTGCCTTGGAATCAGTCGGGCGACCTAGCTGGTCAGGAATGGACATACACCAAACATATTCATATTTTTATTTTACAGTAAGAATGTGATCTTAATTCAAACTGCTCTGAATCCAGCAGAGGAGGCTGGTTGGAGGAGCTATAGGAGGATGGGCTCATTGTAATTGCTGGAATGGAATCACTGGAATGGTACCAAACACAGGGAAACAATGTTTGACTCTGTTCCATTGATGCCATTCCAACCATTACATTGAGCCTGTCCTCTTTATAGCTCCTCCCACCAGCCGCCTCTGGTGTTCTCTCTCTCTCTGTGTGTGTGTGTGTGTGTGTGTGTGTGTGTGTGTGTGTGTTTTAATGTATGGTTTTTGTCCGGATGTGACCACTACATTTTTCAACAAACTGAGGAAGCCTTCCATGAACCATGGTGCTACTGCCACCCCCCCACACACACACGCTATTAACGCCAAAGATTTCCAATTTCAAATCTCTATATGAGCCTGTATGGTTTCCAGCAATCTGAAATATTTCTGATTTTAAAAATAACCTCCTTTTCCCTCTTCTGATTCTTTCCAATTGTCCCTCGCTCTCCATTTCTCGCTGTCTCTCTTCTCTTCTCTCTGTCGCTGTCTCTCTCTCTGTCTCTCACTGTTTCTCTCTCATTCTCTTTTTTTCACACACACAGACATGGCAAACAAATCAAACGTATTCTCCTTGTTGATTTGATCATTTAGCATGGCGTCTTTATTGTCTCTCTTCCTTTCTGGGAAAAGCAGATTAAATATTTGCACCTGTTAAGGTGTTTGGTAATTCCAGGTTGAAACCAACTGTATCCTTAAGGGAAAATTAGGTTCAGTCCACAATGTCATGGTACTCAAAACATACAGTTTCTCAAACCCGTTTATGTTGCGTTGTCCACTCACACAGCTTCCTCTATGTATGGTCTCCCCCCTACAGACACACACAACCATCTCACCTGTAGAAGGACAGACGGATATACCTCAGTTGCCTGTATTTACATACTGTACTTTGTAATAAAATAAATCACTATGACAATAATGAGCATCTTGAGGATGGTTTTTGTTTTAATAATAAATCCTTAAAGAGAATGTGATATGTTGTATTACTTATTCTGTGTGTGTGTGTGTGTGTGTGTGTGTTACCGTACCTCCAGGGTCTAGCTGAGATGAAAACCAGTGGATGGACATACTGTACAGCAGTTAGCACTGCCAGGCAACACAGAGTTTTCCTTGGCTTTTCCCTAATCTCTTGAGACAAGCCAGCTCTGTGAGATACAACAAAACACCCTTTTCTACAAGCTCATTGTGCTGAAATAGAACTACCTCGTGATTGGTTGAGGAGTTCCTATATGATTTATAGCAGGGCTAGACAGCTACTTCCTCCTGCCCTGGCTCTCATCCACCTCTTCTGATTGGTTTAGACCTGGCCAACCAGGTGTGTGTACAGAGCCCTTTGCCAATCAATGAGATTAGTTCAGAAATTAAGTGTCATGAAGGGACAAACGACAACCATCAGGACTGTAACCATCCAGAACATTCCTCAACTTAACACATGAACTGTTAAACTATACCGTCTTGCCAACAATAAGAGTGAAGTGTTGTATCATTGACCTAAGTCATTGGTTTTGGCTTGATTGTGACATAATTAGATAATTTTAAGTCATAGGGAGAGACACAACTCCAGGACTGTGGCCCTCCACAACTCAAGTTGTTCACTATTGACACAAGGTGAGTGTTCAGGGCAATTTGGCTTCGTTGATGGGTCGTGTCCCCTGCTCAGACGATGGCTCCGTGCCATGTCATCAACTATGTTATCGACTGACAGATTGCTATAACATTATGATGTGGTTAGATGCACTTACAATACCTATCCATGCGTTCTGGCATGTGTCAGCAACGCCTGGGCAGAGGAATGTGCCCGCAATTTCCCAGTGTGAGCCCTCCCTCCCACGCCTGCTTTGAGGAGAGCGTATCAGCGGTATCTTAATGGCCGCCCCAGGGACATGTTAAATATACCCCACTCTGTCCTGCACCTGATTAGAAGCACATTTGTTGGCACTCAGGAGACAGCCTGCAGAGAGAGACACTGACACATGAGAGGGACAGAGATAGGCCTACTGAGAGGAGAGAGTGACTGAGGGAGAGAGAGAGGCCTACTGAGAGGAGAGAGTGACTGAGAGGGAGAGAGAGGCCTACTGAGAGGAGAGAGTGACAGAGGGAGAGATGGGCCTACTGAGAGGAGAGAGTGACTGAGGGAGAGAGATGGGCCTACTGAGAGGAGAGAGTGACTGAGAGGGAGAGAGATGGGCCTACTGAGAGGAGAGAGTGACAGAGGGAGAGAGAGGCCTACTGAGAGGAGAGAGTGACAGAGAGAGAGAGATGGGCTTACTGAGAGGAGAGAGTGACAGAGAGAGAGAGATGGGCCTACTGAGAGGAGAGAGTGACAGAGAGAGAGAGATGGGCCTACTGAGAGGAGAGAGAGACAGAGAGAGAGAGATGGGCCTACTGAGAGGAGAGAGTGACTGCGAGGGAGAGAGATGGGCGTACTGAGAGGAGAGAGTGACTGAGAGGGAGAGATGGGCCTACTGAGAGGAGAGATTGACTGAGAGGGAGAGAGATAGGCCTACTGAGAGGAGAGGGTGACTGAGGGGGAGAGAGACAGAGGGAGAGAGATGGGCCTACTGAGAGGAGAGAGTGACAGAGGGAGAGAGATGGGCCTACTGAGAGGAGAGAGTGACTGGGGGAGAGAGAGGCCTACTAAGAGGAGAGAGTGACAGAGAGAGAGAGATGGGCCTACTGAGAGGAGAGAGTGACAGAGGGAGAGAGATGGGCCTACTGAGAGGAGAGAGTGACTGGGGGAGAGAGAGGCCTACTAAGAGGAGAGAGTGACTGAGGGAGAGAGATAGGCCTACTGAGAGGAGAAAGAGATAGGCCTACTGAGAGGAGAGAGTGACAGAGGGAGAGAGATGGGCCTACTGAGAGGAGAGAGTGACAGAGGGAGAGAGATGGGCCTACTGAGAGGAGAGAGTGACTGCGAGGGAGAGAGATGGGCCTACTGAGAGGAGTTAGTGATAGAGGGAGAGAGAGGCCTACTGAGAGGAGAGAGTGACAGAGAGAGAGAGATGGGCCTACTGAGAGGAGAGAGTGACTGCGAGGGAGAGAGATGGGCCTACTGAGAGGAGAGAGTGACAGAGGGAGAGAGATAGGCCTACTGAGAGGAGAGAGTGACTGAGAGGGAGAGAGAGCCCTACTGAGAGGAGAGAGTGACAGAGGGAGAGAGGGAGAGAGATGGGCCTACTGAGAGGAGAGAGTGACTGAGAGGGAGAGAGATGGGCCTACTGAGAGGAGAGAGTGACTGAGAGGGAGAGAGAGGCCTACTGAGAGGAGAGAGTGACAGAGAGAGAGAGATGGGCCTACTGAGAGGAGAGAGTGACTGCGATGGAGAGAGATGGGCCTACTGAGAGGAGAGAGTGACAGAGGGAGAGAGATAGGCCTACTGAGAGGAGAGAGTGACTGAGAGGGAGAGAGAGCCCTACTGAGAGGAGAGAGTGACAAAGGGAGAGAGGGAGAGAGATGGGCCTACTGAGAGGAGAGAGTGACTGAGAGGGAGAGAGATAGGCCTACTGAGAGGAGAGAGTGACTGCGAGGGAGAGAGATGGGCCTACTGAGAGGAGAGAGTGACTGAGGGAGAGAGATGGGCCTACTGAGAGGAGAGAGTGACTGAGGGAGAGAGATTGGCCTACTGAGAGGAGAGAGTGACTGAGAGGGAGAGAGATGGGCCTACTGAGAGGAGAGAGTGACTGAGAGGGAGAGGGATGGGCCTACTGAGAGGAGAGAGTGACTGCGAGGGAGAGAGATGGGCCTACTGAGAGGAGAGAGTGACAGAGGGAGAGAGATGGGCCTACTGAGAGGAGAGAGTGACTGAGAGGGAGAGAGAATGGCCTACTGAGAGGAGAGAGTGACTGAGAGGGAGAGAGATGGGTCTATTGTGTCTCGATCTCCCTCTCTACCTCTACTATATGTAGCTTTCTCTCTCTCTCTCTCTCTCTCTCTCCTCTACTATATGTAGCTCTCTCTTTCTCTCTCTCTCTCTGTCTCCCTCCCTCTTTCTCTTTTTCTCGCTCTCTCTCTGCTTGGCAGCTAGTTGTAGGTTAACACCACCCACTTTCCCTATGGCAGCAGCAGCTGCAGAAGAAGGAGCAGTGTTTCCACACCATTCCCACTCACACCTTCAGTGCTATTAGTGGCTACGCTACCTAGCATCACAGCTAGCATTACAACACCTCAGCATGTTCCTGGCAAGCTGCCAGCCATTTGGCTTGCTGGGTCACTGTGACCAAGTCAGAGTAGTTTGGTGGGGGCTGGTAAACATAGTCCCAGTCCCTTTTCATGTTTGCAACTCAGAGTGTTGAGAGTTTGACGATTTCAAGTCTCCAAGACCTGTACTACTTGATAATAATAGGCCCATTCAATGATAGTATTCAATGGTAGAATTCAGTGGTAGTATTCAGTGGTAGTATTCAATGGTAATATTCAATGGTAATATTCAGTGGTAGTATTCAATGGTAGTATTCAGTGGTATTATTCAATGGTAAGATTCAGTGGAAGTATTCAATGGTATTATTCAGTTGTACTATTCAGTGGTAGTATTCAGTGGTAATATTCAGTGGAAGTATTTAGTGGTAGTATTCAAGGGACTTTAAACTGGACTGAACAGAGGTACTATCTGGAGGAGTAGATGGTCAGATCTGGACCGATTGTCACAGTGTCTGTTTGACCTTTACTGCACTGTGGTCAGCCCTGTACAGTCGTGGTCAAAAGTTTTGAGAATGACACAAGTATTGGTCTCCACAAAGTTTGCTGCCTCAATGTTGATGATGGCAATTTGCATATACTCCAAAATGTCATGAAGAGTGATCAGATGAAAGTCCCTCTTTGCCATGAAAATGAACTTAATCCCCCAAAAACATTTCCACTGCATTTCAGCCCTGCCACAAAAGGTTGCCAGCTGCCATCATGTCAGTGATTGTCTCGTTAACACAGGTGAGAGTGTTGACGAGGACAAGGCTGGAGATCACTCTGTCATGCTGATTGAGTCAGAAAAACAGACTGGAAGCTTTAAAAGGAGGGTGGTGCTTGAAATCATTCTTCTTCCTCTGTCAACCATGGTTACCTGCAAGGAAACATGTGCCGTCATCATTGCTTTGCACAAAAAGGGCTTCACAGGCAAGGATATTTCTGCTGGTAAGATTGCACCTAAATCAACCATTTATCGGATCATCATGAACTTCAAGGAGAGAGGTTCAGTTGTTGTGAAGAAGGCGTCAGAGCGCCCAAGAAAGTCCAGCAAGCGCCAGGACCGTCTCCTAAAGTTGATTCAGCTGCGGGATCGGGGCACCACCAGTGCAGAGCTTGCTCAGGAATGGCAGCAGGCAGGTGTGAGTGCATCTGCACGCACAGTGAGGCGAAGACTTTTGAAGGATGGCCTGGTGTCAAGAAGGGCAGCAAAGAAGCCACTTCTCTCCAGGAAAAACATCAGGGACAGACTGATATTCTGCAAAAGGATCAGGGATTGGACTGCTGAGGACTGGGGTAGAGTCATTTTCTCTGATGAATCCCCTTTCCGATTGTTTGGGCCATCCGGAAAACAAGTGAGCGCTACCATCAGTCCTGTGTCATGCCAACAGTAAAGCATCCTGAGACCATTCATGTGTGGGATTGCTTCTCAGCCAAGGGAGTGGGCTCACTCACAATTTGCCTAAGAACACAGCCATGAATAAAGAATGGTACCAACACATCCTCCGAGAGCAACTCTCCCAACCATCCAAGAACAGTTTGGTGACGACCAATGCCTTTTCCAGCATGATGGAGCACCTTGACATAAGGCAAAAGTGATAACTAAGTGGCTCGGAGAACAAAACATCAACATTTTGGGTCCATGGCCAGGAAACTCCCCAGACCATATTACTATTGAGGTCGATCCTCAAGAGGCGGGTGGACAAACAATAACCCACAACTTATGACAAACTCCAAGCATTGATTATGCAAGAATGGCCTGCCATCAGTCAGGATGTGGCCCAGAAGTTAATTGACAGCATGCCAAATATTGACTCTTTGCATAAACTGAATGTCATTGTCAATGAAAGCCTTTGACACTTATGGAATTATACTTCAGTGTACCATAGTAACTACTGACATAAAGATCTGAAGCAGCAAACTTTGTGGAGACTAATACTTGTGTTATTCTCAAAACTTTTGACCACGACTGTAGTCCGCCTTGTGGTCAGCACTGTGGTCAGCACTGTTTTCAGCCATGTAGTCAGCCCTGTGGTCAGCACTGTGGTCAGCACTGTGGTCAGCACTGGGGTCAGCCATATAGTCAGCCATGTAGTCAGTCATGTAGTCATCCATGTGGTCAGCACTGTGGACAGCACTGTGGTCAGCACCATGGTCATCCATGTAGTCAGCACTGTGGTCAGCACTGTGGTCAGCCATGTGGCCAGCACTGTGGTCAGCCATGTAGTCAGCCAAGTAGTCAGCCCTGTGGTCAGCACTGTGGTCAGCCATGTAGTCAGCCATGTGGTCGTCCCTGTAGTCAGCAGTACAGACAGATAATAACTAGTTGGGATGATGGTTGAGAATTAAATAAATTAACATAACATTCAACCATAACTTTCCAGTCACCAACACAATGTCCTTACCTCATGTTTCTATGCCCCTTGCCCATACCCTCCCTCCTCTCTTCATCATTCCAGCCCCTGGGTGTTCCTCAGCAGTGGTGGGTGTGTTGGTGTGTTGTCCCTGTAGGATGGCCTCTGGGTGACCCTCAGAGTGGGTGCTGTGGTCTGTGTGTGTGGCTCACAGAATGTTTGGAATGCCCTGGCAGACGCCGTGTGACAGCTCATGGTGTTTTAGACATCACACACACACACACACACACACACACACACACACACACACACACACACACACACACACACACACACACACACACACACACACACAGTCTTGTACATCTAACCTTGTGGGGATTCAGTCCCACTCAAAATCCTATTTTCCCTAACCCCTAACCCTAACCCGTACTCTTACCTGTACCCTTACCCTTACCTTAACCCTAACCTTAACCCAAAAACCTAACCTTAACCCTAACTCTAAACCTAACCATAGCTCCTTATCCTAACCCTTAACGTATTTCTAACCCTAACACTAGTTTTAACCTTAACCCTAAACCCCTTAGAAATAGCATTTGACCTCATGGGGACCAACAACATTTCCCCAGTTGGTCAAATTTTTGTTTGTTTACTTCTGATCCTCACAAGAATAGTTAAACATGTCCACTCACATACACACACACACACACATACATACACACACACACACACACACACACACACACACACACACACACACACACACACACACACACACACACACACACACACACTCACATACACACACACACACACATACACACACACATACACACACACACACACGCAGGCAGGCACACAGGCACACAGGCACACAGACACACAGGCACACAGGCTCACACACACACAGGCTCACAGGCTCACAGGCACACAGGCTCACACACACACAGGCTCACAGGCACACACACACACAGGCTCACAGGCTCACAGGCTCACAGGCTCACAGGCACACAGGCTCACACACTGACATGGGCACGTATTTACTGCATGGGAGGTGGTGCAAATTTCTGTTGGGTGTGAAGTGCATGTTTACTACAGCAGGAATACAGCCCACAGTGAAGTGTACACTTACTTTACCAACTTGTTTGGAAAGAGAAACTTTACTCTACACTTGTTGTGGAGAACCCACTGATGTTGAAGTGTGCAGACCTACATTGAAGTGCACATGTATTATGAAAGGCCAAGCATAATCACCCAATGTAACCTCGGTCTGAATTGAGGTCTCACAGCAGGACACAGGGCCTCTCACTCTCATACTGACCTACATCTAGACTACACTGTTTTGTTAGACTTAAGTGCGGCTTTTGACATTATCGATCATAGTCTGTGCTGGAAAAACTTATGTGTTATGGCTTTACACCCCCTGCTATATTGTGGATAAAGGGTTACCTGTCTAACAGAACACAGAGGGTGTTCATTAATGGAAGCCTCTCCAACATAATCCAGGTAGAATCAGGCATTCCTCAGGGCAGCTGTCTGGGCCCATAACTTTTTTTCAATCTTTACTAATGATATGCCACTGGCTATGTATGTGGATGACTCAATACTATACAAGTCAGCTACTACAGTGACTGAAATTACTGCAACACTTAACAAAGAGCTGCAGTCAGTTTCAGAATGGGTGGAAAGGAATACGTTAGTCCTAAATATTTCAAAACCTAAAAGAAATTGAGCAAGTTGAGGTGACTAAACTCCTTGGAGTAACCCTGGATTGTAAACAGTCATGGTCAAAACATATTGGTACAACAATAGCTAAGATAGGGAGAAGTCTGTCCATAATAAAGCGCTGCTCTGCCTTCTTAACAACAATATCAACAAGGCAGGTTCTACAGGCCCTAGTTTTGTCAAACCTGGACTACTGTTCAGTCATGTGGTCAGGTGCCACAAAAAAGGACTTAGGAAATTACAACTGGCCCAGAACAAGGCAGCACAGCTGGCCCTTGAATATACACATAGAGCTAACATTAATAATATGCATGTCAATCTCTCATGGCTCAAAGTCGACGAGAGATTGACTTCATCACTACTTGTATTTATGAGAGGTATTGACATGTTGAATGCACCGATCTGTCTGTTTGAACTACTGGCACACAGCTCAGACACCCATACATACCCCACAAGACATGCCACCAGAGGTCCCTTCACAGTCCCCAAGTCCAGAACAGACTATGGGAGGCGCACAGTACTACATAGAGCCATGACTACATGGAACTCTATTCCACATCAAGTAACTGATGCTAGCAGTAGAATCTGATTTAATAAACAGCAGGGACCGTGAAGCAACACAAGCACAGACACACTATACACACACATGATAACATACGCACCATACACACACCTACACATGGATTTTGTGTTATAGATATGTGGTAGTGGAGTATGGGCCTGAGGGCGTAGTGTGTTGTGAATTCTGTAATTAGTGTTTTGTAATGTTTAATTTTGCTGAACCCCAGGAAGGGGATCCATAATAAATACAAATACTCATAATGACTGCAGTCTGTCTTTCGGCCATGGATGCTGTCTTCACAGGAAGTGGACCAGTAGGGTTCACATGACTAATGAGAGTTAGGTGCCGTTTGCAGCACAGACAGACAGACAGGCAGCAGGGAACAGACGTCAGAAGGGAGAGACACAGAGGAGAGGGCCATGACCTCAACCATTAATATGAAGTAAACACTGTGATCACACTGACAGACAGACAGCACTTTGGAAACAGAGGAGGACGGATTGTAGCCTGGGGGAGCCATGAGCACGACTGTTATGATGATTTCCAGCATTGATCAAAGTAAGAAATGAAATGTGGACAATCTCTCTGCACATTTGTGTCATTCATTGTGTAATGATGTCATGTTTCTTACTGTAGACACAGATCATTGACAATGCACTGTATGTGACTGAAAACGGACCTCTGTGGGCAATATGGCTTGTTGCATGGGCGTTGATGCTATGGTAACCACGACTACAGACAGTAGAATACAGCAGGTCCCAGACACTCCACATGATGACATATCTCCCAGGAATTATTACAAACCTCATGTTAAATGATTGGCCCGGGATTCAATCCAAGACACATTATAGAGCAGTGCACTAGACAGCCTACAATATGCCTTTTAAAGACATTTTCTCTGATGTTTGCAGAGATCGCATTCACAGTAAACACTACCGTCAGCTTAAGTATAAATTACTCTTAAAAGCCTGTTATAGTGGCCTACTCTATAACTCGCCTTTGATTGAAAGCTTTCCTCTTGGTATAACTAAACCATTAGTGCAGCCATATAGGAGTCAGGCAAAACAGTGACACCAAGTGGCTAGTTAGAATACTGCATACAGAGTTAACTTTAAGTTAACAGTATGTGAGAGAATTGAGTTTTAAAACTGGTGCAACTAGTAATCATATCCAAGATCCACAGTGCCTGCTAATCATTTGATCATCAATTAACTTGTCAAAGCTTTTCTCTTGTTATCACTCATTGTGCCTCTGATGACTGTATTTGCAGAATAGCAACACTGCACCAGAATATCACTGTAAGCAACACTGCACCAGAATATCACTGTAAGCAACACTGCACCAGAATATCACTGTAAGCAACACTGCACCAGAATATCACTGTAAGCAACACTGCACCAGAATATCACTGTAAGCAACACTGCACCAGAATATCACTGTAAGCAACACTGCACCAGAATATCACTGTAAGCAACACTGCACCAGAATATCACTGTAAGCAACACTGCACCAGAATATCACTGTAAGCAACACTGCACTAAATACTGCACGTTTCATACTCCCACTTAATCTAACACCTCTGATGACTGTTGCCACTTCCTTAATTCTCTGAGGATCTAAAATCTTTCATCTATGATGATTCAAAGGCAGCATTATCTCACAATTGTTTGCCAATGGTAACATGAGTTGGTAACACCTATCAATGGGGAATAAAGATCCAGACAACATTCAACGAGTTTTATGGAGACAGACTATAGAACGCCCGGCAGACCTGACATCAGTTTATGTTCTGTGTCAGTGTAATTTAAGTGATGACCTCATTCTTGATCAGCACTCTGGGGCACTTTCCACCCTGGTTACAGGTAGGAACTACACAGTAACCTTCATTGAGGTGCCTAACACCAACATGGTGTCTCTGACACAAACTGTACATTATGTTTTGAAGGAACAGCTTTGGCCTGAAGCGTTTATACACCTACAAGTGCTTTCAAGGTAATAAACATCAATAAACACATGAACTTCATTGTAGGTGTTGAGCTAATGCCCCTGCACCTGGTAGTCGTTTCATTACACAATAACATGTGGTGTTCTCAGGGCCGGCCCTAGGCATAAGCTACTTAAGCGGTCACTTAGGGCCCCCGGCCGCTAGGGGGCCCCCGACCAAGGTTATTAACATTTTTTATTTATTTAGGAACACAATCTGGGTTTCAACTTACTGTTGAGAGTTAGAATAACATAATTCACAAGGTGCAGTTTTGAACTGTGTTTGTCCATCAGCAGTTTTCCTCTTGTTATGTCAGTCACTCACAGTCACTCAATTAGCCCATGTCAGTAACATATTTTTTAAGTTAGTCTAGCCAGCTATCTAAACTTGTGGTAATCATGGCCGAATTACCGACCAGGCACGAAAGGGCACGAGCACAGGGGCCCTGACCTCCAGGGTGCCACCATTGGTTTTGATTAATTGAATATCATTGAGTTAACAGAAAGGTGTCATATCATATTAGTTTTTGTCTCGCAGAATTTAAAAAAGTAATCCATTAAGTAATTATCTAGTTCAAAAGTATATGTAATCTGATTACAATATTTTATCTGGTAACGTAACTGACAGCTATCATTGTGAGCAGTAGTGCTTTTTAAAGGCCAGACATCAACTTTCATCCTTCTCTCCCCTCTTCCTCCCTGACCTTCTCCGTCAAGAGAAGTGCTCGCACTCTCGCTTATGTGAAGTAGAAAAAAAAAAAAAAGAACTGATGGGAGACGTTCAGTAACCATGGCAACCATATCATCACAGCTGATGTTTTAGATGGGTATTACTAAATGTGTGACACACACACACACAGTTACAAAACCAATACATTTAGCACATCAGGTAACAAGAAAAACTGTGATAATGGACATTACATCACCACAGCTGAACCATGGTGGGTTCATCCCCACTCAAGGACATTACATCACCACAGCTGAACCATGGTGGGTTCATCCCCACTCAAGGACATGACATCACCACAGCTGAACCATGGTGGGTTCATCCCCACTCAAGGACATTACATCACCACAGCTGAACCATGGTGGGTTCATCCCCACTCAAGGACATTACATCACCACAGCTGAACCATGGTGGGTTCATCCCCACTCAAGGACATTACATCACCACAGCTGAACCATGGTGGGTTCATCCCCACTCAAGGACATTACATCACCACAGCTGAACCATGGTGGGTTCATCCCCACTCAAGGACATTACATCACCACAGCTGAACCATGGTGGGTTCATCCCCACTCAAGGACATTACATCACCACAGCTGAACCATGGTGGGTTCATCCCCACTCAAGGACATGACATCACCACAGCTGAACCATGGTGGGTTCATCACTACTCAAGGACATTACATCACCACAGCTGAACCATGGTGGGTTCATCCCCACTCAAGGACATGACATCACCACAGCTGAACCATGGTGGGTTCATCACTACTCAAGGACATGACATCACCACAGCTGAACCATGGTGGGTTCATCACTACTCAAGGACATTATACCTACACAGCTGGTCACACTGACAAATTCACAAGATAGTGGGCCATTCAGGGTCACAGGCATCTGGTACAGAAAGGTTGTTTTACTGTGTGGCAACACAGCCTTATATTAGAGAAACATACATCTCTATGTACATATTGAGTACAGACAGATCCTGTAATGTCATGTATGAGTCACAGATAGTAAGGCAATATAAGACCACACATTGACACTGAGTCAATAAGGGCTAGATCCACGCTAGCCGGCAGTGTCTGATGTGGAACTGTGTTAGAGCTGTCAAATCCACAAACGGCTCCCATCATTATATCTAAAGCGGGACAAAGACATTGGCTGCATGGAGTTCCATTTAAAAAAATCCCATGCAGCCTTGTTTACAAGTTGGAACACTGGAATGTGTGATGTCATCTACACCTGGATTAGGCTGATAGAAATCCTTATTATTACATGTGATGGTTCCTATTTGAGCTCCATTAGTTCTATATAGTCTACACATTCTTCTTCTGAACTTCTAACGCGAGTGGGACAAGTGTGGCTTCATAACAATGATCACAAGAGCAGCTGCTCACCAATTTGACAGCTCCAACGCACAAAACCTCAACAAACTTCAATTTTGATCTGATTGAATCTAGGCCTAAGGGTAATTTGGGCGTGCGGTACCATTACGCCTGTTTTTGATAGACATGCACAACATATTTGCTAAGACAGAAAAACACAGTTTCCTTGGTGCTTTGCTTTGTCTCCTGTTCAGCTTCCTGTAGTCAGGAGGTGAGTTCCAACATGAAGCACAAGACGTCTCTTCTGTTGGGAGAGAGGGGAGGTGTTCATAACCAACTTCATTCTATGCATACTGTAACAAACACACTGTAACAAACACACACACACACACACACACACACACAGTGTACCTAGGTGAAGACAAAGTAGACCACCACCGCACAGCCAACGATCCAGGCCACCATCAGTAGAGCAGGAAACAGCCTGCAGGACGACTCCACCTGACCTGAAGCTGCAAGACAGAACACATCAGAACACCTCAACACACACACACACACACACACACACACACACACACACACACACACACACACACACACACACACACACACACACACACACACACACACACACACACACACACACACACACACACACACACACACACACACACACACACACACACACACACACACACACACACGGTAGCTCTTGGACATGGTTCCCTCTTAACACAAAGCCGTTGGGGTTCTAAGCTGACATATGGAATCGTTTTAAGATCATAGTATGGATCATTTAGCTATTTGATTTGGAATTTGAGGACCCCTTTAGGTGTAAAAAACTATTGAATACATTTTTATTTTGGCCTTCGCTACTGTAGCCCAGAGAAACACATTGAATGACACATTCAAAAAGGGCTAAAAGCTAGTAGGAGATATGAGACAGCCTGGAGGTCGTAGAGAAAAGCGAGTCTCCGCATTCCATACAGGGGTCAAAAAAGTTTGTACAGACGTTTTCGTGAGAAGTCCGATATTCGGGATGATTCATGGTCTGACAAACACCGCTCTAGCTCTGCCGCCTTTCACCGCAGATGTGGAATTGCAACATCGCCGGATGTGGTGGAATGAGATGCATCCGATGCAAATATCTCTAGCTTAAACTGACAGATTTTTTTTGTATGTTACTTAGATCGACTCTAGATGGCTAAACCATGCTAAAACACAGCCCACAAATCCTCAGAGTTGCTAAATGACTGTGCCTGCGGAATATGCAGCCAAGTCACCCGTGATACAAGTCAGTATTCAACATCCGTCCATGTCTGAGGACGTCGGGAGATGACGTGGAAACTGGCCACTAGGTTGTGGACGGGTGTCAGCATCTGCCTCTAGTTCCTGAGTTTGAATTCAACAATAGAAAGTTGTTTTTGTGATTTTTGTTTTAAGCCTATCCCAAACCTTCACCCTTACCTTAACCATTTAGACTTAGACACCATTTAGACACTCAAGATTTTGGAGTTGATGCCTCAATTTAACTTTAAACTCATAAATATGTGACGTTGACATTAGTGAAACATGGATCAGCGTCTAATTCTGATTTGTGAGACTGTGAGAGCTAGTTTGGAATGTGACCAAACTATAATCATGCATTCTTCTCGTTAAAGTAGCCACGTTAGTTATTGTACATTTTAAACCCAATTATTGTCCAAAAGTCATATATGAAACAGATGCTTGGTACGCATACCATCCATAATATAAAAGTGTTTATCAGAGCCAAATAAATCACTCTTTTACACTCACTCACTCACTCACTCACTCACTCACTCACTCACTCACTCACTCACTCACTCACTCACTCACTCACTCACTCACTCACTCACTCACTCACTCACTCACTCACTCACTCACTCACTCACTCCACAATTTTGAAGAGAGAGTTTTGAAGAGGATTCTTACCTCTTGGCTCCATGGTTCCTCCTCACTGACCTTCTGGTCACCTTGGATCCTACTGAACTGTATAAGAGCAGTGGTGACCTGATGTTTACATATGGCAGGGCAGCTATGCACTGAGCAGGGGCTGAATACACACTCAGTCCCCACCGGATACAGCGCTGAGACTTACCTCACACACACGCATGCACACATAGATGCACGCACACACGCACACACACTCAGACAGAAAACACACACACACACACACTCAGACAGAAAACAAACACACACTCAGAAGACAGAAAACACACACACACACACACACACACACACACACACATATTGACACATGGAGAGTACAAACACGTCCCCATTGGCCTCATTTTCTAAACTGAAATGGCCTTCACACCTCTAGAGGATACTATCTCTAGAAGAACACACAAACAATTACACCACAGACCAACACACATGTAGGCCTACAGTGGCAGACCATGTGAAAAGTCAAGTGAATGCATGGCAGACAGCCAGAACATAAAGTGTGTGTCTGAGTGTATCAGTGGTCACATCAAAACATAAACCCTACGTTTTGGAAATCTAAAGGGAGGATAGCTGTTTCCATAACAACCATTTCTCTGTGGGCCTGGTCCCAGCTGTGAAAGACCCAGGTCTCCTCTTCAGATCTCCCCAGGAGCAGCACCTCCAGCTGGGGCGCACTCCCCTCTCTGTCCCCAGGGAGGCCTGGAGCTCCAACCCATGCCCCAGGGAGGCCACAGACAAACAGTGAGGCAGGCGAAGAGGAGCATGGAGACCGTTAACTATCATGGAAATACACTTCACAAGATGTCCAATACAAGCTCCACGAGTGACTTTACAACTACGTGTCTAAAGACAGGTCATATTAGGTTGAATACCTTCACACTTGTTTTCTCTCTCCAGCCATCTATTCTACCACCCGTCAGACTGGCGGATCACAGAGCCAGTAAAGCCAGTCAAGCACAGTCTGTAGAAGAGGAGGGCATAGGGGAGAGAGGGAAGATGAGAAGAGGAGGATGAGAAGAGGAGGATGAGAAGAGGAGGGCATAGGGGAGAGAGGGAGGATGAGAAGAGGAGGGCATAGGGGAGAGAGGGAGGATGAGAAGAGGAGGATGAGAAGAGGAGGATGAGAAGAGGAGGGCATAGGGGAGAGAGGGAGGATGAGAAGAGGAGGGCATAGGGGAGAGAGGGAGGATGAGAAGAGGAGGGCATAGGGGAGAGAGGGAGGTAGAGGAGGGGAGAAGGGGAGAGAGGGAGGTAGAGGAGGAGAAGAGAGGGAGAGAGGGAGGTAGAGGAGGAGAAGAGGGGAGAGAGGGAGGTAGAGGAGGAGAGAGGGGAGAGAGGGAGGTAGAGGAGGAGAAGAGGGGAGAGAGGGAGGTAGAGGAGGAGAGAGGAGAGAGAGGGAGGTAGAGGAGGAGAAGAGGGGAGAGAGGGAGGTAGAGGAGGAGAAGAGGGGAGAGAGGGAGGTAGAGGAGGGAACAGGAGAGAGAGGAAGGTAGAGGAGGGGAGAGGGGAGGTAGAGGAGGAGAGAGAGGGAGAGAGGGAGGTAGAGGAGGAGAGAGGGGACATTGGGGTTTAATTGAATGAGAAGAAAATGACAGCTCTCTCTCTGACCCCTGCCTTTCACAATACACCTTCCAACACTCAATTCCTGTTGCTGTAGTACAAGACACACAGACACACACACACGCACGCACGCACACACACACACACACACACACACACACAAAATAGTTAGTTATACCTAGACTGGATAGATAATAAACAGTACACTCTTAGAAAAAAAGGGTTATTCGGCTGTCCCCATAGGAGAACCCTTTGAAGAACCCTTTTTGGTTCCAGGCAGACTGTTTATTATCTATCCTGTTGCCTAGTCACTTTAGTTTATATACAGCGGGTGAAATAAGTATTGAACACGTCACCATTTTTCTCAGTAAATATATTTCCAAAGGTGCTATTGACATGACATTTTCACCAGATGTTGGTAACAACCCAAGTAATCCATACATACAAAGAAACCAAAACAAATAAGTTCAGAAATTAAGTTATGTGTAATAATGTGAAATGACACAGGGAAAAAGTATTGAACACACTTACTGATATTTATTGAATACTTTGTACAAAAGCCTTTGTTGGTAATGACAGCTTCAAGACGCCTCCTGTATGGAGAAACTAGTCGCATGCATTGCTCTGGTGTGATTTTGGCCCATTCTTCCACACAAACAGTCTTCAAATCTTGAAGGTTCCGTGGCCCTCTTCTATGAATCTTGATCTTCAGTTCTTTCCATAGATTTTCAATGGGATTTAAGTCAGGTGATTGGCTGGGCCATTCTAGCAGCTTTATTTTCTTTCTTTGAAACCAATTGAGAGTTTCCTTGGCTGTGTGTTTGGGATCATTGTCTTGCTGAAATGTCCACCCTCGTTTCATCTTCATCATCCTGGTAGATGGCAGCAGATTTTTGTCAAGAATGTCTCGGTAAATCTGCCCATTCATCCTTCCTTCAATTATGTGAAGTTTGCCAGTACCATTTGCTGAAAAGCAGCCCCACACCATGATGTTCCCACCTCCAAACTTCACTGTTGGTATGGTGTTTTTAGGGTGATGTGCAGTGCCATTTCTCCTCCAAACATGGTGTGTATTATGACATCCAAACAGTTCAATTTTGCTCTCATCTGACCACACTATATTCTCCCAGTATTTCACTGGCTTTTCCAAATGTTGTGGAGCAAACTTTAAACGAGCTTCAACATGCTTTTTTTTCAGCAATGGAGTCTTGCGTGGTGAGCGTGCATACAGGCCATTGCAGTGGAGTGCATTTCTTACTGTTTTCTTTGAGACAACAGTACCTGCTAATTGCAGGTCTTTTTGAAGCTCTCCACAAGTGGTCCTTGGCTCTTGGACAACTCTTCTGATTATTCTTTTCACTCCTCTGTCAGAACTCTTGCGAGGAGCACCTGGTCGAGGCAAATTTATGGTGAAATGATTGTCTTTCCACTTCCGTATTTGTCACGGTTTGGATTAATGGGACGGTAAACGGAGCGCTGGTGAAGTGTCATCCTTTTTATTTTAAATGAGATGTACTCACGAAGCATTCAAAATAACAAAGGAGAGTGAAACAACTAACTACAAACAAAAAACACAGTGACTTACTTGCTGGGCTACAGGCAGTGCAGACAAGCAGGAACAATGATCCACGCACAGGTGGATTTGTGTGGGGATTAAATACACTCCCCAATCAGAGACAACGCTAGACAGCTGTCTCTGATTGGGGATGATAATCTCCCTAGTTAGTGTGTGAGAGCTTGGTTGTGTGCCTCTCTCCTCCCCTAGGTGGGAGTAAGAGGCCTTACCACAACCAAGCCCTCACAGTACCCCCCCCCTAAGGTGCGGACTCCCGATCGCACACAAAAAAAATCCCCCCTCTCCTGAAAGAAAAAATGTCCAAAACTCTAGGGGGGACATGGCGGGGTACTGAGGTGGTTGCTGGTGGGGGCTCCGGTTCCGGTTCCGGGCGTGGCACAGGCTGTGAGAGTAGCTTCTCTCCTACCTCTCCGTTGCACGCCCGGTCCGGTCCGGACCCCGGCGCGATGGTTCCCCCCTCAGTACTCCCGCCTTCCACCAAGTCCTGTCTGGACCCTGGTGTGGGAGCCCTCGACCCTGGAGGGGGGCTGACAACCGGCCCCGGACTGGGCACCGGTGGAGCGGACTGCTCCTTCCCTGGAGCGACGTAGACGACCGGCCCCGGACTGGGCACCGGTGGAGCGGACTGCTCCGGCACTGGAGCGACGCCGACGACCGGCCCCGGACTGGGCACCGGTGGAGCGGACTGCTCCGGCACTGGAGCGACGCCGACGACCGGCCCCGGACTGGGCACCGGTGGAGCGGACTGCTCCATCACTGGATCGACGTAGACGACCGGACCCGGACTGGGCACCGGTGGAGCGGACTGCTCCGGCACTGGAGCGACACAGACGGCCGGCCCCGGACTGGGCACCGGTGGAATGGACTGCTCCGTTACTGGAGCGACGTAGACGACCGGCCCTGGACTGGGCACCGGTGGAGCGGACTGCTCCTTCACTGGAGCGACGTCGATGACCGGCCCCGGACTGGGCACCGGTGGAGGAGGCTCCAGGCCTTGAGCTGTGGCTGGAGGCTCCGGGCTGCTGACCTTCGCTGGAGGTGGCGGAACGCTGACCTTCGCTGGAGGTGGCGGAACGCTGACCTTCGCTGGAGGTGGCGGAACGCTGACCTTCGCTGGAGGCCTCAGGCTGCTGACCTTCACTGGAGGCCTCGGGCTGCTGACCTTCACTGGAGGCCTCGGGCTGCTGACCTTCACTGGAGGCCTCGGGCTGCTGACCTTCACTGGAGGCCTCGGGCTGCTGACCTTCACTGGAGGCCTCGGGCTGCTGACCTTCACTGGAGGCCTCGGGCTGCTGACCTTCACTGGAGGCCTCGGGCTGCTGACCTTCACTGGAGGCCTCGGGCTGCTGACCTTCACTGGAGGCCTCGGGCTGCTGACCCTCTCTGGAGGCCTCGGGCTGCTGACCTTCTCTGGAGGCCTCGGGCTGCTGACCTTCTCTGGGGGTCTCGGGCTGCTGACCTTCTCCGGAGGTCTCGGGCTGCTGACCTTCACCGGAAGCCTCGGGGTGCTGACCTTCACAGGAGGCCTCGGGCTGCTGACCTTCTCCGGAGGTCTCGGGCTGCTGACCTTCTCCGGAGGTCTCGGGCTGCTGACCTTCACAGGAGGCCTCAGGCTGCTGACCTTTACAGGAGACCTCAGGCTGCTGACCGTCACAGGAGGCCTCGGGCTGCTGACCTTCTCCGGAGACCTCAGGCTGGATGCCGTGCCCACCCTGGGCACCGACGCAGAGGTGGTCTTCAGCCCTGCAGCTGGTCTGGCTGTCGGCCCCAGACTGGGCACTGATACGCTATGGAGCTCCTGCTCCACAGCGGGACTGAACGTCGTGCCCACCCTGGGCACCGACGCAGAGATGGTTCCCAGCCCTCTGGTGGGGCTGGCTGTCGGCCCCAGACTGGGCACCGACACGCTATGGAGCTCCTGCTCCACAGCGGGGCTGAACGTCGTGCCCACCCTGGGCACCGACACAGAGATGGTTTCCAGCCCTCTGGTGGGGCTGGCTGTCGGCCCCAGACTGGGCACCGACGCGCTATGGAGCTCCTGCTCCACAGCGGGACTGAACGTCGTGCCCACCCTGGGCACCGACGCGGAGATGGTTTCCAGCCCTGTGGTTGGGCTGGCTGTCGGCCCCAGACTGGGCACCGACACGCTATGGAGCTCCTGCTCCACAGCGGGGCTGAACGTCGTGCCCACCCTGGGCACCGACGCAGAGATGGTTTCCAGCCCTGTGGTGGGGCTGGCTGTCGGCCCCAGACTGGGCACCGACGCGCTATGGAGCTCCTGCTCCACAGCGGGGCTGAACGTCGTACCCACCCTGGGCACCGACGCAGAGAGGGTTTCCAGCCCTCTGGTTGGGCTGGCTGTCGGCCCCAGACTGGGCACCGACACGCTATGGAGCTCCTGCTCCACAGCGGGACTGAACGTCGTGCCCACCCTGGGCACCGACGCAGAGATGGTTTCCAGCCCTCTGGTGGGGCTGGCTGTCGGCCCCAGACTGGGCACCGACACGCTATGGAGCTCCTGCTCCACAGCGGGGCTGAACGTCGTACCCACCCTGGGCACCGACGCAGAGATGGTTTCCAGCCCTCTGGTGGGGCTGGCTGTCGGCCCCAGACTGGGCACCGACGCGCTATGGAGCTCCTGCTCCACAGCGGGACTGAACGTCGTGCCCACCCTGGGCACCGACGCAGAGATGGTATCCAGCCCTGTGGTTGGGCTGGCTGTCGGCCCCAGACTGGGCACCGACGCGCTATGGAGCTCCTGCTCCACAGCGGGGCTGAACGTCGTGCCCACTCTGGGCACCGACGCAGAGATGGTCTCCAACCACAGAGCTGTGCTGGCGACCGTCGCGGTAGCCTGCGTGAGAGGAGTAGGCACGGGGCATACTGGACTGGGGGAACGCACCACTGTTCTGATGCGAGGCGCTGGCACAGGTCGCACCGGGCTGGGGAAACGCACCGTTTGGCTAGTGCGTTTAGCTGGCACAGGTCGTACCGGGCTGGGGAAACGCACTGTTGGGTTGTTGCGTTTAGCTGGCACGGGTCGCGCCGGGCTGGGAAACGCACCGTTTGGCTGGTGCGCGGAGCAGGCGTGGGCCGTACCGGGCTGGGGAAACGCACCGTTGGCTGGGTGCGTTTAGCTGGTACGGGTCGCACCGGGCTAGTGTTGCGCACCGATGGTTTGGTGCGCTGAGTCGGTCTCCTCCTCCTCCGACTCTGGACCGGCGCTGGAGGCACCGGACTGGGAACTGGCGCTGGAGCACGACTGTCCCTGTCGTGCCTACTCCACCGCCAATCCCCATCCTGTGAGGGTTCTTCCGGGAACCCCCACGAGTGAGGGAACAGAAGCACATCGTCGTCGTCTTCCTCCGACTCCTCTCTGTACTCCTGCTCCCATGGCTGTAGGGGCTCCTCCTGGAACCCCCACGAGTGCAGTGGTCGGGGCTCTTCTCCCTCGATCCCCGACCACCCCCATAGCCCCCCCCCAAAATCAGTTTGAGGGGTTTTCTGGGCTCCAGGCTGGTCCTCAACTCTAGCCCGGTGACGTGTCCTCCGTCTCCGGCGCCTCGGCTGCTCCGGACCCCAGCCTTCCTCCACCGAGCGATAATAAGAGTGTTATTATCGCTCTTATTATCGCCCATACCGAGGAGGATATCTCCTAAAGTTATCCCCCGTTGCGTCCCAGGGTGGTGGATCATTCTGTCACGGTTTGGATTAATGGGACGGTAAACGGAGCGCTGGTGAAGTGTCATCCTTTTTATTTTAAATGAGATGTACTCACGAAGCATTCAAAATAACAAAGGAGAGTGAAACAACTAACTACAAACAAAAAACACAGTGACTTACTTGCTGGGCTACAGGCAGTGCAGACAAGCAGGAACAATGATCCACACACAGGTGGATTTGTGTGGGGATTAAATACTATCCCCAATCAGAGACAACGCTAGACAGCTGTCTCTGATTGGGGATGATAATCTCCCTAGTTAGTGTGTGAGAGCTTGGTTGTGTGCCTCTCTCCTCCCCTAGGTGGGAGTAAGAGGCCTTACCACAACCAAGCCCTCACAGTATTATGGCCCCAACAGTGCTCACTGGAACATTCAGAAGCTTAGAAATGCACCTATAACCAATGCCATCATTATGTTTTGCAACAATTAGGTTGCGAAGGTCTTGAGACAGCTCTTTGCTTTTACCCATCATGAGATGTGTCTTGTGTGACACCTTGGCAATGAGACCTTTTTGTAGGCCATCAGTTGGGACTGAACCAGCTGATATTAATTTGCACTGACAGGGGGCTGGATTGCTTTTTAATTACTGATAGTTTTCAGCTGTTGTCTTGGCTTTCCATGCCTTTTTGCACCTCCCTTTCTTCATGTGTTCAATACTTTTTCCCTGTGTCATGTCACATTATTACACATAACTTAATTTCTGACCTTATTTGTTTTGGTTTCTTTGTATGTATGGATTACTTGGTTTGTTACCAACATCTGGTGAAAATTTCATGTCAGTAGCACCTTTGGAAATATCTTTACTGAGAAAAATGGTGACGCGTTCAATACTTATTTCACCCGCTGTATATACAGCGGGTGAAATAAGTATTGAACACGTCACCATTTTTCTCAGTAAATATAAACAAACCAAGTAATCCATACATACAAAGAAACCAAAACAAATAAATTCAGAAATTAAGTAATGTGTAATAATGTGAAATGACACAGGGAAAACTAAATCTTTTTTGCCACATATTCCTTTAGTGCCTTGTTTTGGACAGGCTTCCTTCTTTTAACTATGTCAATTAGGTTATCATTGTGGAGTGTTACATTCCCTAGCAAGTAAACCAAAATGTGTCACTCAAACAGAAGGGGGAACTAACAAAGAGACACTGACAACAACCAAAACGAAACAGGTGGGGTTTTAGGAGGGGTTCTGAAAGACACTCATGGGGGTGTCCACTGAAAGTTGACTATAAACAACAACTGGAACCTAAAAGACACCCACCATGAGACCCACTAAATCTGTCCAGGAAGAGGCAGACAGAATAAAAACCCACATCAAAAAGGTAAAGCAAACAAAATCAGATAAAGGAATGTTTTTCTAGAAATCAAAATAGGGAGAGCCAACTAAAGGTCTTAACCCTCCACATCTCTCTAGGGAGAGCCAACTAAAGGTCTTAACCCTCCACATCTCTCTAGGGAGAGCCAACTAAAGGTCTTAACCCTCCACATCTCTCTAGGGAGAGCCAACTAAAGGTCTTAACCCTCCACATCTCTCCAGGGAGAGCCAACTAAAGATCTTAACCCTCCACATCTCTCTAGGGAGAGCCAACTAAAGATCTTAACCCTCCACATCTCTCTAGGGAGAGCCAACTAAAGATCTTAACCCTCCACATCTCTCTAGGGAGAGCCATCTAAAGGTCTTAACCCTCCACATCTCTCTAGGGAGAGCCAACTAAAGATCTTAACCCTCCACATCTCTCTAGGGGGAGCCAACTAAAGGTCTTAACCCTCCACATCTCTCTAGGGAGAGCCAACTAAAGATCTTAACCCTCCACATCTCTCTAGGGAGAGCCAACTAAAGATCTTAACCCTCCACATCTCTATAGGGAGAGCCAACTAAAGATCTTAACCCTCCACATCTCTCTAGGGAGAGCCAAATAAAGGTCTTAACCCTCCACATCTCTCTAGGGAGAGCCAACTAAAGGTCTTAACCCTCCACATCTCTCTAGGGAGAGCCAACTAAAGGTCTTAACCCTCCACATCTCTCTAGGGAGAGCAAACTAAAGGTGTTAACCCTCCACATCTCTCTAGGGAGAGCCAACTAAAGGTCTTAACCCTCCACATCTCTCTAGGGAGAGCCAACTAAAGGTCTTAACCCTCCACATCTCTCTAGGGAGAGCCAACTAAAGGTGTTAACCCTCCACGTCTCTCTAGGGAGCGCCAACTGAAGGTGTTAACCCTCCACATCTCTAGGGAGAGCCAACTAAAGGTGTTAACCCTCCACATCTCTCTAGGGAGCGCCAACTGAAGGTGTTAACCCTCCACATCTCTAGGGAGCGCCAACTAAAGGTGTTAACCCTCCACATCTCTAGGGAGCGCCAACTAAAGGTGTTAACCCTCCACGTCTCTCTAGGGAGCGCCAACTAAAGGTGTTAACCCTCCACGTCTCTCTAGGGAACTGGAGCACTGGGCCAGCCACTCTTAAATAGCACCTGGTCCAGCACAGGTGAAACACCTTCCCATTAACGAGATGGAAAAGCCAGCAAAGGTGTAACACAGACTGACTAACGAGGTGACACTAAGTGGTGCGCCTAACGTGCTAAAGTGCTATACGTACTAAAGTCCAACCTCAAAACATAAATGGAAAAAAATAAACCTAACCGTTTTCACAGACATTAAACTTTGTAACTGTTTTAAAGTCACCATGAGTCCTCATGGTGAAATCTCTGAGTGGTTTCCTTGCTCTCCGGCAATTGAGTTAGAAAGGACACCTGTATCTTTGTAGTGACTGGGTGTACTGATACACCATCCAAAGTGTAAATTGGAAAACATCCCTTATCTTTGTGGTTGAATGGTTTGAAATTCAGTGCTCTACTGGGGGACCTTACAGATGATTGTGTGGGGTACAGAGATAAGGAAGTAAAATCTAAAAGTAATATTTTTTAAATTCAGGCTGTAACAACAAAATGTGGAAAAAGTCAAGGGGAGTGAATACTTTCTGAAGGCGCTGTATCTACCTCAGTTACATTGTACCTCTGGACTCGGTACTGATGCCCCGTGTATATAGCCAAGTTATCTTGCTTATTTATCACTTTTATTATCACGTGTATTACTTTTCTATTATCTCTCTATTATCTTTCTCTCTGCATTGTGGGTAATGGTCCGTAAGTAAACATTTCACTGGTAGTCCACACCTGTTGTTTACAAAGCATGTGATGAATAAAATGCATGTGCCAAAAATGAATTTGGCACACACACACGCAAATCCCCACATCCTCTTGCGTGTCAGGCTCAAATGGAATACTGACACGACCTCAGTGGAATTACTCTTGATATGTACTACTAGACAGAGAGGGAAATAGAGAGGGAGGGAGAGAGAGACAGAGAGAGAGAGAGAGAGAGAGAGAGAGAGAGAGAGAGAGAGAGAGAGAGAGAGAGAGAGAGACAGAGAGAGAGAGAGAGAGAGAGAGAGAGACAGAGAGAGAGAGACAGAGAGAGAGAGAGAGAGAGAGAGAGAGAGAGAGAGAGAGAGAGAGAGAGAGACAGAGAGAGAGAGAGAGAGAGAGAGAGAGAGAGAGAGAGAGAGAGAGAGAGAGAGAGAATAGGATGACATGTGGGATCTCATGTTCTTAGAGCCTGTGGTAGTTAGAGTGATTAACTTCAGTGACACAGTCACTCTTCAATTACAGTTGAAGTCAGATGTTTACATACACCTTAGCCAAATACATTTAAGTTTTTCACAATTCCTGACATTTAGTCTTAGTAAAAATTCCCTGTCTTAGGTCAGTTAGGATCAACACTTTACTTTAAGAATGTGAAATGTCAGAATAATAGTAGAGAGAATGATTTATTTCAGCTTTTATTTCTTTCATCACATTCCCAGTGGGTCAGAAGTTTACATACACTCAATTAGTATTTGGTAGCATTGCCTTTAAATTGTTTAACTTGGGTCAAACATTTCGGGTAGCCTTCCACAAGCTTCCTACAATAAGTTGGGTGAATTTTGGCCCAATCCTCCTGACAGAACTGGTGTAACTGAGTCAGGTTTGTAGGCCTCCTTGCTCGCACACATTTTTTCAGTTCTTCCCACAGATTTTCTATAGGATTGAGGTCAGTGCTTTGTGATGGCCCCTCCAATACCTTGACTTTGTTGTCCTTAAGCCATTTTGCCACACTTTTGGAAGTATGTTTGGGGTCATTGTCCATTTGGAAGACCCATTTGCGACCAAGCTTTAACTTCCTGACTGATGTCTTGAGATGTTGCTTCAATATATCCACATAATTTTCCTTCCTCATGATGCCATCTATTTTGTGAAATGCACCAGTCCCTCCTGCAGCAAAGAACCCCCACAACATGATGCTGCCACCCCTGTGCTTCACGGTTGGGATGGTGTTCTTTGGCTGACAAACCTCCCCCTTTTTCCTCCAAACATAACGATGGTCATTATGGTCAAACAGTTCTATTTTTGTTTCATCAGGACTCCAAAAAGTACGATCTTTGTCCCCATGTTCAGTTGCAAACCGTAGACTGGCTTTTTTATGGCGGTTTTGGAGCAGTGGATGTGTATGTAAACTTCTGACCCACTGGAATTGTGATACAGTGAATTATAAGTGAAATAATCTGTGGAAGAATTACTTGTGTCATGCACAAAGTAGATGACCTAACTGACTTGCCAAAACTATAGTTTGTTAACTTGAAATCTGTGGAGTGGTTGAAAAATGAGTTTTAATGACTTCAACCTCAGTGTATGTAAACTTCCGACTTCAACTGTACATGTAATTATCTCCCACCACAACCTGCTGTCACTGGTACAGAGGAGTGCCGTGAGGTGTTGCATTATCTGTTTTTTTGAAACCATGTTTGCTGTTTATTTGAGCAAGTTGAGGATACAATAATACTGTACGCTCTCTTGAATTTGTTCTTGATTTAGGGACTGTGAAAAGACTTCTGGTATCTGGTGGGGTAAGTGTGTGTGTCAGAGCTGTGTGTAAGTTGACTATGCAAACAATTTGGGATTTTCAACACATTAATGTTTCTTTAAAAAAAAAGAAGTGATGCAGTCAGTCTCTTCACAACTCTTAGCCAAGAGAGACTGGCATGCATAGTATTTACATCAGCCCTCTGATTACAATGGGCCAGCTGCAGCTTAACTAGGTCTTTCCTTGCAGCACTGGACCACACCACTGGACAATACTCAAGATTAGACACAACTATAGCCTGCAGAACCTGATTTTTTGGAGTGAGGTGTCAAAAAAGCAGAGCATCTCTTCATTACAGACAGACCTCTTCCCATCTTTACAACCATTGAATCTATATGTTTTGACCATGTCAGTTTACAATCTAAGTTAATGCCAAATAATTTTGTCTCCTCAACTTGTTCAACAGCCACACCATTCATTACCAGATTCAGCTGAGGTCTAGAACCCAGGGAATGATTTGTACCAAATAAAATGCTCTCAGTTTTAGAAATGTTCAGGACCAGTTTATTACTTGACACCCATTCCAAAACAGACTGCAAACTCTTTGTTAAGGATTTCAGTGACTTCATTAGCTGTGGGTTGATGATGAGTATATGGTTGAATCATCTGCATACATGGACACACATACTTTGTTTAATGCCAGTCGCAGGTCATTGGTAAAAATAGAAACAAGTAGAGGGCCTAGAGAGCTGCCCTGTGGTACACTGTTTGTTTAACATTAGAGAATCTTCCATTAAAGAAAACACTTTGAGTTATATTAGATAGCTCTGAATCCACGATATAGCAGAGGTTGAAAAGCCAACAGGTTATGGTCAATAATATCAAAGGCTGCAATGAAATGTAACAGTACAGCTCCACAATCTGCTTATTATCAATTTCTTTGAACCAATCATCATTAATTTGTGTCATTACAGTACATGTTGAGTGTCCTTCTCTATAAGCATGCTGAAAGTCTGTTGTTAATTTGTTTACAGAGAAATAGCAATGTACGGTATATGTTCAAACACAATTTTTTCCAACAGTTTGTTAAAATCTAGCAGCAAGCTTATAGGTCTGCTGTTAGAACCAGTAAAGGCCCCTTTACCACTCTTGGGTAGCGGAATTACTATGGCTTCCCTCCAGGCCTGAGGACAAAGGCTGTCCTATAGGCTCAGATTAAAGATGTGACAGAAAGGAGTGGCTATAGAGTATATGTTCTGGTCTCTCCAGTGATCGAGTTAAAGTCCAGGTTCTGGCTGGGCCACTCAAGGACATTAAGAGAATTGTCCCGAAGCCACTCCTGCATTGTCTTGGCTGTGTGTTTAGGGTCATTGTCCTGTTGGAAGGTGAACTTCAGCCCCACCCAGCAGAGGATGGGTATCTCCCTCTGCACACTCATCCAGGTGAACATCTAGTTTTTACTATATTCTATTGGAATGTAATTGTTTCCTTCACTTACCATATTCTTTGTTGTTATGGTAACTGTGCTTGCTTTTTCCTTCCAACTCCTTTCCCTTCCACAGGAGCTGATCTGTGTGCTGTGGCTGACCCTAGCTCCACCCCGACCGGCTGAGAGGGGCGGCAGAGAGGGTCGGGGGCCGAGGGTGGTCCTGGAGTGTGAGGTGGGCTCTGTGGTCGGCTTCTCTCTGGTACTGGGCTATATCGGCCTGCTGGCCTCCCTGTCTCCTCTTAGCCTTCCTGGCCAGGAAACTCCCAGACAACTTCAACGAGGCCAAGCTCATCACCTTCAGCATGCTGATCTTCTGTGCCGTGTGGATCTCCTTCATCCCTGCCTACGTCAGCTCTCCTGGGAAGTACACAGTAGCTGTAGAGATCTTTGCCATCCTGGCATCCAGCTTTGGGCTGCTGTTCTGTCTGTTTGCTCCAAAGTGTTACATCATCCTCCTGAGACCAGAGAAGAACACCAAGAAACACATGATGTCCAAATAAAACCACTAAGAAACACACATTGTCCAAATAAAACCACCAAGATACACATGATGTCGAAATATACATACTCATATTGTGATTCAGGGCTCTTTGATAATCATTCCAACATTCCTTTTGAAAACATAAATTTCCTGCTATACGTTTACTATATTACTTTGTTAATATTAGTCTGTGTTCTTATAATGTGTCAGAATGAAATACGTCTCTATAAACTCAACAATACCTATAAAGATTACGTAGCGTCTACTCATGGTGGAAGAGTTAGTATTGTGTCTGATAGTCTGACAGCACTGACAGACCCCCTACACATGATTCCTTCATCACCCAGTCACATTGTGTGTGTGTGTGTGTGTGTATGAGTGTGTGTGTGTCCCTCATCGTACAGTGCATCAAAATGAAAACTGGCATATTACACTGTCCGCTTACCCAAAGTGGGAAGCTTTCCTCTCCCAATCTTCAAAAATCGAATCTTATTTTATTTGTCGCATGCTTCGAAAACAACAGGTGTAGGCTAAAATTGAAATGCTTACTTACTGGTCCTTTTCCAAAAATGCAGAGTTAAAGAAAAAAATTATAGAACTAGTGACTCGAAGAATAAATACACAGTGGATAACTAATAAGGAGTAGGGCTGTTAGGTCACGAGTCATGACCACATGACCGGCGAGTCATGACCATAGTCAAACTCCACATGACCGGCGAGTCATGACCATAGTCAAACTCCACATGACCGGCGAGTCATGACCATAGTCAAACTCCACATGACCGGCGAGTCATGACCATAGTCAAACTCCACATGACCGGCGAGTCATGACCACAGTCAAATTCCACATGACCGGCGAGTCATGACCACAGTCAAATTCCACATGACTGTCAAGCAAGCCCATGTAACGCTTTATACAAAACCTTGAAATCAGCCCTTGCCTTAACAGTAAGCCAGTGTAGAGAGGCTAGCACGGGAGTAATACGATCAAAATGCATTGCACTAATCTAATCTAGAAGTGACAAAAGCATGGATTATCTTTTCTGCATAATTTTTGGACAAAAAATGTCTGATTTTTGCAATGTTGGAAAAAAGTTGACCTTGAAATATTCTTGATATGTTTGTTAAAAGATTGATCAGGGTCCAGAGTAACGCAGAGGTCCTTCACAGTTTTTTGGGGGACGACTGTACACCATCAAGATTAATTGTCAGATCCAAAAGCAGATCTCTTTGTTTCTTGGGACCTAGAACTAGCATCTCTGTTTTGTCAGAATTTAAAAGTAAAAAATGTGCTGCCATCCACTTCCTTATGTCTGAAACACGGGCTTCCAGGGCAATTTTGGGGCATCACCATGTTTCATCGAAATGTACAGCTGTGTGTCGTCCGCATAGCAATGGAAGTAAACATTATGTTTCTGAATGACATCACCAAGAGGTGAAATATATAGTGAAAACAATAGTGGCCCTAAAACGGAACCTTGAGGAACACTGAATTTTACAATTGATAAAACATACACAAAGACGAACTGAGGACAGATGCAGAGCCTTGGTCTGACGCCATTAAAAGGTTGTTTTCCACTTTCACGAGTGCAGTCTCAGTGCTATGATAGGGTCTAAAACCAGACTACATTATTTGTCTTCAGGAAGGCAGTAAGTTGTGCAACAGATTTTTGAGAGAAATGGGAGATTCGTTATAGGCCGATAGTTTTTTTACATTTTCTGGGACAAGGCTTGGCTTTTTCAAGAGAGGCTTTATTACTGCCACTTTTAGAGAGTTTGGCACACATCCGGTGTATAGGGAGCCATTTATTATGTTCAGCATAGGAGGGCCGAGCACAGGAAGTAGCTCTTTCAGTAGTTTAGTTGGAATAGGGTCCAGTATGCAGGTTGAAGGTTTAGATATAGGATTAAAACACTTGAGTGTCTTCATTAATCCCTTCCTTACTTAGATGTAAGTGTATTTGGGTATATGTTGGGAAACTGTTAGATATTACTATAAGGGCACAAGGCGAGACACAGATGCAGACACAGGAGGCAGATGGTTTGAGCTCCGATATTTATTAAGGCACAAGGGGTAGGCAAAAGGCAGGTCAGGGACAGGCAAGAGTTCATTAACCAGGTCAGATTCCAGAAGGTACAAGGTGGCAGGCAGTGTCGAGGTCAGGGCAGGAAGAATGGTCAGGCAGGTGGGCTCAGTGTCAGGACAGGCAAGAGTCGGAACCAGGAGTACTAAGAGAAACAGAGACTGGGAGAAAAAGGAGCTGAGAGAAAAACGCTGGTTGACTTGCTAACAAGTCGAACTGGCACAGAGAGACAGAAAACACAGGTATAAATACACAGGGGATGACGAGAGACACCGGGAGGGGGTGGAGACAAGAACAAGGACAGGTGAAACAGATCAGGGCGTGACAATTACTTGTTAGATATTACTGACTGTCGGAGCTAGAAGCACAAGCATTTTGCTACACCTGCAATAACATCTGCTAAACACGTGTATGTGACCAATAAAATTAGATCTGGGGAAGGGTACCAAAACATGTCTGAAGCATTGAAGGTCCCCAAGAACACAGTGGCCTGTATCATTCTTGAATAGAAGAAGTTTGGAACCACCAAGACTCTTCCTAGAGCTTCCTCGAGCTCCAAACTGCTCCAAACTGCTTCCAAACTGAGCAATCGGGGGAGAAGGGCCTTGGTCAGGGAGGTGAATAAGAACCCAATGGTCACTCTGACAGAGCTCCAGAGTTCCCCTGTGGAGATGGGAGAAGCTTCCAGAAGTACAACCATCTCTGCAGCACTCTACCAATCAGGCCTTATCCCCTGGAGTCGATGCATCAATTTAAGTTACATAACAAAGTTACATAACAAAAAACGTCCCATCAAAATCAGTCAGTTTAAGCATATCTAGAGCTAGAGCGGTGTTTGCCAGACCATGAGACATCCTGAAAATCGGTCTTCTCACGTAAACGTCTGTAGCAGCCAATCGGTACAACACGTTGGTGTTCTCCGTTTTGCTCTACGACCCCCACAAGTGTCACGGGACTCGTCTGAAGCCGGTACCGCCGCGTTACAACTTCTGTTTCTGATTGATTGTCCTTTTTGTCGTTTCAGAATGTGTTATTCCATGAGTTTCTATGGGCAAAAATCTATATTTTATCAAATACATTTGTTAGGTATTTTTTTTATACCTAAAGGGGTTGGTATAGCCCAAAAACCCATTGTTGACAATGCATTGGTCGCGGGTTGAGGGATTTTGGGCTACTTCCAAATTAAGTTTCATATCTAGTCATTTGGATGGGCCGTAGGGGTGTGTGTACTCCTGAGACAGAGCAGCACATCATGACAACCCTGGCAACCCTGGCATGCAGCTACCAAAGAGCTACAGTATGAGTCCGCACTATGTGGGAAATGTGGAGACGGCGCACTCGCTGGCTGTGCACTTCCGTCTTTTAGGGAGTCCCTTTCATTTACTGTACCTGTGCACAATCTACAGTGGAAAAAGAGGCACACAGTTTGGGTTAAAGCCTATCATCGGTGTACAAGCTCAATGGGTAGCACTCACGCGTGAGAATTTAGGTAGAGATTTCCCACTTCAATGATTGAACACTCAGTACTTGTGAATAGGTTGGGACAGCAAACGCATTTCAAAACAAGTGAACACAGCAAACGTGAGAGGAAACAGGAAGCTCTTCATCACCAGGACACACACACACATCCTAGTTTCCTTAATGCTTAACCCGAAATCTTATCCTAACCTTAATGTTAACCCTAACCACAAACTCCAATCCGCTAACCCCTAAACTGACCCTAACTCCTAACCCTAAAACTGACCCCTAACCCATAACCCCTAACTCTAATTATAACCCTAAACATTTTTGTAACCTAAACCTAACCTATAAGCCTTGTGGATTCCGGCGTAATGTTCCAACTTGTCCGTATATTCCTTGTTTCACTATTCTTGTAAGAACTTCTGGTCCTCACAAAGATAGTAAAATCAAACACACACACACACCACACACACACACACACACACACACACACACACACACACACACACACACACACACACACACACACACCACACACACACACACACACACTAACACACACACACTAACACACACACACCTAACACACACACAACACACACACAAACACTAACACACACACTAACACACACACACACACACACACACACACACACACACACACACACACACACACACACCACACACACACACACAACACTAACACACACACTAACACACACACACACTAACACACACACTAACACACACACACTAACACACACACTAACACACACACACTAACACACACACACACACACTAACACACACACTAACACACACACACTAACACACACATTAACACACACACACTAACACACACACACACACTAACACACACACTAACACACACACTAACACACACACACACACACACACACACACACACACACACACACACACACCACACACACACACACACACACACACAAACACTAACACACACACTAACACACACACACACACTAACACACACACTAACACACACACACACTAACACACACACTAACACACACACACTAACACACACACACACACACTAACACACACACTAACACACACACACACTAACACACACATTAACACACACACACTAACACACACACACACACACTAACACACACACTAACACACACACTAACACACACACACACTAACACACACACACACTAACACACACACACTAACACACACACTAACACACACACACACTAACACACACACACTAACACACACACTAACACACACACACTAACACACACACTAACACACACACACTAACACACACACACTAACACACACACTAACACACACACTAACACACACACACTAACACACACAACACCTAACACACACACACTAACACACACACACACTAACACACACACACACTAACACACACACACTAACACCACACACTAACACACACACACTAACACACACACTAACACACACACACACACACTAAACACACACACACACTAAACACACACACACTAACACACACACACTAACACACACACACCCAATAATACCAACATCGTCACCACAATTAAAGTGATTAACTTCATTGTCACAGTCACTCTTCAATTACATGCAATTATATCCCACCGCAACCTGCTGTCACTGGTACAGCTCAGAGAACACTGACAGTTTATAGGAAGAAAATATCTCTCACTCTCTCTCTGTCTCTCTCCCCCCACCCCCCCCCCCCCCTCTCTCTCTCTCTCTCTCTCTCTCTCTCTCTCTCTGTCTCTCTCTCTCTCTCTCTCTCTCTCTCTCTCTCCCCTCTCTCTCTCTCTCTGTCTCTCTCTCTCTCTCTGTCTCTCTCTCCCCCCTCTCTCTCTCTCTCTCTCTCTCTCTCTGTCTCTCTCTCTCTATGTCTCTCTCTCCCCTCTCTCTCTCTCTCTCTCTCTCTGTGTTTCTCTCTCTCTGTTTCCCTCTCTCTGTTTCCCTCTCTCTGTCTCTCTTTCTCTCTCTCTCTCTCTCTCTCTCTCTCTCTCTCTCTCTCTCTCTCTCTCTCTCTCTCTCTCTCTCTCTCTCTGTCTCTCTCTCTCTCTCTCTCTCTCTCTCTCTCTCTCTCTCTCTCTCAGTCTGTCTTCTCTCTCTCACTCTGTCCCCTCTCTCTCTGACTTCTCTCTCTCTCCATCTCTCTCTTTCCCTCTCTCTCTCTCTCTCTCCACGCATCTCCCTAATCCATTTAGTCACAATTAAACTTTTTAATTTAAGAAAATCATTCATAATACAGTATGATGTAATATAGTACAGTATGATGTAATATAGTACAGTATGATGTAATATAGTACAGTATGGTGTAATATAGTACAGTATGGAGTAATATAGTACAGTATGATGTAATATAGTACAGTATGATGTAATATAGTACAGTATGATGTAATATAGTACAGAATGATGTAATATCTGTCTCAATGCATCCATCAGATGTTGTTGAAGAACAGATACTGTATCTCCTGTGCTTTTACATTAACTTCAATAACATCACCCTCATAGGCTTTCTCCAATTACCCCCAATTACCTGTTCCCCAAGTTATCCTCCAACAACAAGTCCCAAATAACCCCCTCCTACACCTCCCGTCCCTACAAGCACCCCCTGGTGGCTGTGTGCTTGTTTTTTAGCCGGGGGCTCATTTCTCCCTATATCAGCAGCTCCCCTTCTCTCCTCTTCCTCTCCCTCTTTCACTCTCACACTCTCTGCAGGAGATGCCAGACTGACAGACACTCATCCTCTGTCTGTCTGCCTGTCTGTCTCACCAGGATAAGGTTTACTGTTGCTAGGTAGGGCAGAGGTAGAACAAGGTTTTGTGTGTCTATCACTGATGTTTCATACATATGTCTGGTTACAGCTGTTTATTGTGTATGATGTATCTCTTCATCGATAGCACTTTTTGTTCATATCTACTCAGTGTTCTGTCTGTAAGGTCTTGGTTTGGTCTCTCTCATACAAGTGAAGGTACATTCCCAGTCCTTGGCCTTGTCTCTCTCCAGGTGATGTGTCTCTGTGGCTGGCTGTGGCTGCTCTATTGCCTCCATGTCCCTGGGTCTGTCTGGGGTCTGGATGGAGGTGAAGAAGGGGCTTGTCGGTTAATGGCTAAGCCCGTCTCTGGCAGTGTTTATCGGGCAGGAGATGTGGTCATTGGGGGCCTGTTCCCCATCCATGTGGAAGCCCCTCTGCCAGAGCAGGAGTTCAGGAGCGTTAAGGGAAATTCTACCTGTACAATGTACGCAGCTTGTGTGATAACAGCTTTGTGTCATTGTGTTTTCACTTGTGTACAGTGTATTCAGTTACCTTCTATCTCTCCATCTCTTCCTTTCTTCCATCTGTCAGTTTCTACCAGCGTGCTTACCGCTGGCTCCAGACTATGATCTTTGCGGTGGAAGAGATTAACCGTGACTCAGCCCTCCTGCCTAACCTCACCCTGGGGTTCCTGGCTGCTGACACATGCCTGGCAGAGGGCACCACCCTGGGGGCAGCCCTAGCCATTGTGACCGGCCAGGAGGCATCCGTGTTGGGCACAGAGTGTGGCGCAACCCCTGAGGTTCCCGTCATCATCGGGGATGCCCGCTCCTCAGCCTCCATCGTGGTGGCACAATCCCTCGGGCCATTTGATTTACCCATGGTGAGGCAGGGGTTGGATTACAGACTGGGTTGGGATGAGATGATGACTCTCTTCACATTCCATTCCATTATCTATCTAGATGATTCTCTCTCTCTAATATTCACTTTCCCACTCCCTCTGCTCTCTGTCTCTTACAAATTATATTTATCCTTAACTGAGAGATGGCTCTCCCCCTCTCTCTCTCTCTCCCTCCCAGGTGAGTTACTTTGCCACCTGTGCATGTTTGAGTGACACCTGGAAGTACCCCTCATTCTTCCGTACGGTACCCAGCGATGCCTTCCAGGCTCGGGGCATGGCCAGGCTGCTGCGTCGGATGGGCTGGGTTTGGGTTGGGCTGGTGTCTGGGGATGGTGACTATGGCAAGTTTGGGGTTCAGCTGCTTCTCCAAGAGCTCCAGGGATCCGGGGTGTGTGTCGCCTACTCTGAGGTCATCCCCAAGGTACGACCTCACTCTGATGATCTGACAATAGACTCTCTCTTTTGCTCTCTCTTTCTCTGTCTCTTTCACTCTGACTCCCCCTCTCTTCTAATAGAAACGCTGACTCTCTTCCCTCTCTCTCACTGATGGTCAACCCCAAGGTACCATCTCAGAGACAGATCAGCCACATCGTGGACACCATCAGAGGATCTACTGCCAGAGTGGTGGTGACGTTCGTAGGATTCACGGGTAATTCAGGGGTGAGCAGTTACTGGTCAGACTATTGTTAAGTATTTCTTACACAGCTGTAGCAGAGTCCTTTTGTCTTAACATGTATTGATGCCCTTTATTGACACAAGCATTTCCTAATTGATAATCATGTATTTCCATTGGTGTAAAGTACTTGAGTAAAAATACTTTAAAGTACTACTTAAGCAGTTGTTTTGCACATCAGTACTTTGCTTTACTATTTGGACAACTTTTACTTCACTATATTCCTAATGAAAATACTGTACTTTTTACTCCATACATTTTCCCTGACACCCAAAAGTACTCATTACATTTTGAATGCTCAGCAGGACAGAAAATGGTCCAATTCACACACTTATCAAGAGAACATACCTGGTCAACCCTACTGCCTCTGATCTGGTGGACTCACTAAACACAAATGTTTGTAAATTATGTCTGAGTGTTGGAGTGTGACCCTGGCTATGTGTCAATAAATAAAAAACAAGAAAATTGTGCTGTCTGGTTTGCTTAAATAAAGTAATTTAAAATTATTTGGACTTTTACTTTTGATACTTAAGTATATTTTAGCAACTGCATTTACTTTGATACTTAAGTATATTTAAAACCAAATACTTTTAGACTTTTAGTCAATTAGTATTTTACTGGGTGACTTTCACTTTTAATTTAGTCAGGGTCACTAATTTTGTCATTTTCTATGAATGTATATTTACTTTTATTTTAACCATCTCATTCTCCAGGCCCTGATGGAAGAGGTTGTCCGTCAGAACATTACAGATAGGCAGTGGATCGCCTCAGAGGCCTGGGTCACCCAATCTACTCTCTCCTCCCCTGAAAACCTGCCCTCTCTTGCCGGGACGATCGGTTTTGCCCTGAAAAAAGCTGACATTCCCGGCCTGGGGCCTTTCCTAACACGCCACCGTCCTGACGGGGACTACCAGAAGTCCGACCCCTTCCTGAGGGAATTGTGGGAGGAGATATTTGGGTGTTCTCTGGGGATTGACCCCAGCGTGACCCAGTCGTCCAGGCGACAGTGTACTGGGTCAGAAGTCATAGGTGAGGGAGAGTTTACAGCTAAAGTTCTGTTTTTGTGTCCTGATTCCGTCCCAATGTTTTCTCAGTAAAATAAAGTGTCAATCCTAGGTGAGGGAGAGAGCCAGTACGCTGACGTGTCTCAGCTGAGAGCCAGCTATAATGTGTACAAGGCTGTGTATGCCATCGCCCATGCCATACAGGACATGGAGGCCTGTCGACCAGGGGAGGGAGCCTTTAATGGTGGACAGTGCCCTGATGTCAGGAAGCTTCAGCCCAGCCAGGTGACAATACCATGTTGATCTGTTTTAAAGTTAACAGCGCTATTGTTTCAAGTCAGGATACAATGAAAACACTTTGTAAGGTTTGAGTACTAAAGGCCCAATGCCACAATTGGTTCTAACTCTTAATCCTGTTCCAATGCTTTTGTCTTTGAGATTGTTCATTATCTGAGGGGCGTGAACTTCAGTACTCCTGTGGGGGAATTTTTCCACTTCGACTTGAATGGTGATTCACCTGCCTCTTATGACATCATCAACTGGCATGTGACCCCCGAGGGGACGGCAGAGTTTGTCCAGGTCGGCCATTTTCTGTCCTCTGAGGGATCGGACTTACAGTTTCACATCGACATGGAGAAAGTGATGTGGGGTGGGGGCAGCGGAAATGAGGTGAGAATCATTTAGAACCATACCAGGGGAACGTTAGCTAAGACAGAAAGCTCTGTCATTAACATGCTACTGAATGTTAACTCAGACAGAAAGCTCTGTCATCAACATGCTACTGAATGCAAGCTCAGACAGAAAGCTCTGTTATCAACATGCTACTGAATGTTAGCTCAGACAGAAAGCTCTGTCATCAACATGCTACTGAATGCAAGCTCAGACAGAAAGCTCTGTCATCAACATGCTACTGAATGTTAGCTCAGACAGAAAGTTCTGTCATCAACATGCTACTGAATGTTAGCTCAGACAGAAAGTTCTGTCATCAACATGCTTCTGAATGCTAGTTCAGACAGAAAGCTCTGTCATCAACATGCTACTGAATGTTAGCTCAGACAGAGAGTTCTGTCATCAACATGCTTCTGAATGCTAGTTCAGACAGAAAGCTCTGTCATCAACATGCTACTGAATGTTAGCTCAGACAGAAAGTTCTGTCATCAACATGCTACTGAATGCAAGCTCAGACAGAAAGCTCTGTCATCAACATGCTACTGAATGTTAGCTCAGACAGAAAGTTCTGTCATCAACATGCTACTGAATGTTAGGGGGGTCGAGGTCATTTATACATGTAGGTCGGGGTAAAGTGACCATGCATAGATAATAAACAGCAAGTAGCAGCAGTGTAAAAACAAAGGGAGGGGTCAATGTAAATAGTCTGGGTGGCCATTTGATTAATTGTTCAGCAGTCTTACAGCTTGGGGGTAGAAGCCGTGCTGTAGCAGAGAGAACAACCTATGACTTGGGTGACTGAAGTCTTTGACACATTTTTTTAGGGCGTTCCTCTGACACCGCCTAGTGTAGAGATCCTGGATGGCAGGAAGGTGATGCAACCGGTCAGGATGCTCTCAATGGTGCAGCTGTAGAATCTTTTTAGTCTCATGAGGGGGAAAAGGTGTTGTCGTGCCCTCTTCACGACTAGTTTGTTGGTGATGTGGACATCAAGGAGCTTGAAACTCTCAACCAATTCCACTACAGCCCTGTCGATTTGAATGGGGGCGTGTTAAGCCCTCCTTTTCCTTTAGTCCACCATCTTCACCTTTGTCTTGCTCACGTTGAGGGAGAGGTTGTTGTCCTGGCACCACACTGCCAGGTCTTTGACCTCCTCCCTATAGGCTGTCTCATCATTGTCGGTGATCAGGCCTACCACTGTTGTGTCGTCATAAAACATAATGATGGTGTTAGAGTCGTGTTTGGCCATGCAGTCATGAGTGAACAGGGATTACAGGAGGGGACTGAGCACGCACTCCTGAGGGGCCCCCGTGTTGAGGATCAACGTGGCGGATGTGTTGTTACCTACCCTTACCACATGGGGGGTGGCCCATCAGGAAGTCCAGGATCCAGTTGCAGAAGGAGGTGCTTCGTCCCAGGGTCCGTAGCTTAGTGATGAGCTTTGAGGGCACTATGGTGGTGAAGGCTGAGCTGTAGTCAATGAACAGCATTCTCACATAGGTGTGCAGGTGGGAAAGGGCAGTGTGGAGTGTGATTGAGATTACGTCATCTGTCGATCTGTTGGGGCGGTATGCAAATTGAAGTGGGTCAAGGGCTTTCAGGATGATGGTTTTGATGTGAGCCATGACCAGCCTGATAGCAATGATGATGATGATGATGATGATGACTGCGTCCTCTCCACCCTCTGGTAGGTCCCTGTGTCAGTATGCAGTGCTTCCTGTCCCCCTGGTACCAGGCATGCGGTACAGAAGGGGAGACCAGTGTGCTGCTTCGACTGTCTGTCCTGCGCTGAGGGAGAGATCAGCAACACAACAGGTAGTCTGACAACGGTTCTGATTCCAATTCATATTTTAACTCAATCCTGACTGCTCCTGATTTGGACTCCTCATTCTTCTTCCTTCTCTATCAGGGTCAGTTGAGTGTATTAGGTGTCCAGAGCGGTTCTGGTCCAACCCTGATCGTACAGCCTGCATCCCCCAGCTGGTGGACTTCCTCTCCTACAGCGACACCATGGGCGTCATCCTGTCCGTCATCTCAGTTTCCGGGGCAACACTCACAGCCGGTGCCCTAGCCACCTTCCTCTACCACCGTCACACGGCCCTGGTGAGTTGAATCATATGATCATATATAGAGGTACTGGACAGAGATGAGATTGTGTCATATAAAGATGATATTTCTGATGTAACTCAGTCTAAATGATCTTTCTCTGTCTCGTTCCAGGTGAAAGCCAACAACTCTGAGCTCAGCTTCCTGCTCCTGCTGTCACTCAAGCTCTGCTTTCTCTGTGCGCTGGTTTTCATTGGCCAGCCGAAGCCGTTGACGTGCATGCTGAGACACACCCTGTTTGGTATAAGCTTTGTGTTCTGCATCTCCTGTCTGCTCAGCAGGACTGTGGTGGTGCTGGTGGCCTTCAGGGCCACTCTGCCTGGAGAAAACCTGATGAGATACTTCAGCCCCACCCAGCAGAGGATGGGTATCTCACTCTGCACACTCATCCAGGTGAACATCTAGTTTTTACTATATTCTATTGGAATGTAATTGTTTCCTTCACTTACCATATTCTTTGTTGTTATGGTAACTGTACTTGCTTTTTCCTTCCAACTCCTTTCCCTTCCACAGGTGCTGATCTGTGTGCTGTGGCTGACCCTAGCTCCACCCCGACCGGCTGAGAGGGGCGGCAGAGAGGGTCGGGGGCCGAGGGTGGTCCTGGAGTGTGAGGTGGGCTCTGTGGTCGGCTTCTCTCTGGTACTGGGCTATATCGGCCTGCTGGCCTCCCTCTGTCTCCTCTTAGCCTTCCTGGCCAGGAAACTACCAGACAACTTCAACGAGGCCAAGCTCATCACCTTCAGCATGATGATCTTCTGTGCCGTGTGGATCTCCTTCATCCCTGCCTACGTCAGCTCTCCTGGGAAGTACACAGTAGCTGTAGAGATCTTTGCCATCCTGGCATCCAGCTTTGGGCTGCTGTTCTGTCTGTTTGCTCCAAAGTGTTACATCATCCTCCTGAGACCAGAGAAGAACACCAAGAAACACATGATGTCCAAATAAAACCACTAAGAAACACACATTGTCCAAATAAAACCACCAAGATACACATGATGTCGAAATATACATACTCATATTGTGATTCAGGGCTCTTTGATAATCATTCCAACATTCCTTTTGAAAACATAAATTTCCTGCTATACGTTTACTATATTACTTTGTTAATATTAGTCTGTGTTCTTATAATGTGTCAGAATGAAATACGTCTCTATAAACTCAACAATACCTATAAAGATTACGTAGCGTCTACTCATGGTGGAAGAGTTAGTATTGTGTCTGATAGTCTGACAGCACTGACAGACCCCCTACACATGATTCCTTCATCACCCAGTCACATTGTGTGTGTGTGTGTATGAGTGTGTGTGTGTATGTGTGTGTGTGTATGAGTGTGTGTGTGCCTCACCATACACTAAAATGAAAACAGGCACATTCACTGTCTGTTTACCCACTGTGGGAGCCTCTCCTCTCCCCATCTCTCCCTCCTCTCCCCATCTCTCCCTCCTCTCCCCATCTCTCCCTCCTCTCCCCATCTCTCCCACCTCTCCCCATCTCTCCCTCCTCTCACCATCTCTTCCACCTCTCTCCTTCTCTCCCTCCTCTCCCCATCTCTCCCACCTCTCTCCTTCTCTCCCTCCTCTCTCCTTCTCTCCCACCTCTCCCCATCTCTCCCACCTCTCCCCATCTCTCCCACCTCTCCCCATCTCTCCCTCCTCTCACCATCTCTCCCACCTCTCCCCATCTCTCCCTCCTCTCCCCATCTCTCCCACCTCTCCCCATCTCTCCCACCTCTCCTTCTCTCCCTCCTCTCTCCTTCTCTCCCTCCTCTCACCATCTCTCCCACCTCTCCCCATCTCTCCCTCCTCTCTCCATCTCTCCCTCCTCTCTCCATCTCTCGACTGCCTTTCAACCACAGAGCCCCCCAGAGACACAAGCGCTCCTCTTGTCCCACTACCTCAGTACACATTCACAACACATTCTCCATCAGGAGTTACTACCCAGTATCACCACCACAACGGGTAGAGTTACTACCCAGTATCACTACCACAAAGGGTAGAGTTACTACCCAGTATCACCACCACAACGGGTAGAGTTACTACGCAGTATCACCACCACAACGGGTAGAGTTACTACCCAGTATCACTACCACAACGGGTAGAGTTACTACCCAGTATCACCACCACAACGGGTAGAGTTACTACCCAGTATCACCACCACAACGGGTAGAGTTACTACCCAGTATCACCACCACAACGGGTAGAGTTACTACCTAGTATCACCACCACAACGGGTAGAGTTACTACCCAGTATCACCACCACAATGGGTAGAGTTACTACCCAGTATCACCACCACACAGAGAAGTCTGTCCTTTGACATACAGTACAGACCTCCTCTATAAGGACACTACAGTACAGACCTCTATAAGGACACTACAGTACAGACCTCCTCTATAAGGACACTACAGTACAGACCTCCTCCATAAGGACACTACAGTACAGACCTCCTCTATAAGGACACTACAGTACAGACCTCCTCCATAAGGACACTACAGTACAGACCTCCTCCATAAGGACACTACAGTACAGACCTCCTCCATAAGGACACTACAGTACAGACCTCCTCCATAAGGACACTACAGTACAGACCTCCTCCATAAGGACACTACAGTACAGACCTCCTCTATAAGGACACTACAGTACAGACCTCCTCTATAAGGACACTACAGTACAGACCTCCTCCATAAGGACACTACAATCACAGCTGAATCTCACCGCTTATTGAATTTATTAAATTTGCCTGCGGCTACAATTGCTAGGGTTGGCTTAACACAATTAAACATCTTGGAACAAAGCTGCACCTTGATTACATCTTGTGTGACCCCTTATAGATTACAATATTGTGGGCTAACAAGCATTTTCTGAAGTTGCTCCTGTTTTTCTTTACATAATTAGATGCAAATGATGGTTGCTATTTTCCCATGGTTTAGACAATACATTTCCAATGTTTGTGTCCTATTAAGTTTGGGTGCTGCACTGATCATATGTTGTTTAAATACTGTACCTTCTGGTTCAGGTTAGGAACCTGGAAGGGTTTATAAGTCCAGTATGGAATAGTAGTGTATGTGCTGATGTATTAATTTAAGGCTATGTCACACTGGGACATCACTGCCCACTGCTGGTGAGATATATATCACTGTTAACTGATGGTGAGATAAACACTACTGCTTAATACTGTTGAGATAGATATTACTGATCCATACTGGTGAGATAGATATGACTGATCCATACTGGTGAGATAGATATGACTGTTCCATACTGGTGAGATAGATATTACTGTCCCATACTGGTGAGATAGATATTACTGTCCCATACTGGTGAGATAGATATTACTGTCCCATACTGGTGAGATAGATATGACTGTTCCCTACTGGTGAGATAGATATGACTGTTCCCTACTGGTGAGATATATATTACTGATCCATACTGGTGAGATATATATTACTGTTCCATACTGGTGAGATATATATTACTGATCCATACTGGTGAGATAGATATTACTGATCCATACTGGTGAGATAGATATGACTGATCCATACTGGTGAGATAGATATTACTGTTCCATACTGGTGAGATAGATATTACTGTTCCATATTGGTGAGATAGATATGACTGTTCCCTACTGGTGAGATAGATATTACTGATCCATACTGGTGAGATAGATATGACTGATCCATACTGGTGAGATAGATATTACTGTTCCATACTGGTGAGATAGATATTACTGTTCCATACTGGTGAGATAGATATGACTGTTCCATACTGGTGAGATAGATATTAATGATCCCTACTGGTGAGATATATATTACTGATCCATACTGGTGAGATATATATTACTGTTCCATACTGGTGAGATATATATTACTGATCCATACTGGTGAGATATATATTACTGTTCCATACTGGTGAGATAGATATTACTGATCCATACTGGTGAAATAGATATGACTGATCCATACTGGTGAGATAGATATTACTGTTCCATACTGGTGAGATAGATATTACTGTCCCATACTGGTGAGATAGATATGACTGTTCCCTACTGGTGAGATAGATATTAATGATCCCTACTGGTGAGATATATATTACTGATCCATACTGGTGAGATATATATTACTGATCCATACTGGTGAGATATATATTACTGATCCATACTGGTGAGATAGATATTACTGATGTTTATGTCCAATGGTGAGCACCGATACGTTTTATCTATAACTTCTCTTCATATGACAAGGATTGAAAATTATGTGCCAGTAGATTGCCAACTTGATTCATGATGATGACTGCCTGTCTTTCTTGCTAGCTAAGATTTTGAAAGAATCATGTTGGCTTGATCAGTCCAATCAAAGCTACTTTAGATATAGAGTGATTTGATGTCATTTTATCTGTGGCCAATGACCTTGAGCTTTCTTGGAGGGAACTTCTAATGTAAGTCTATGAAAAGAGAAGGTGAGTGAGCAATATATTCTGACCCCACCGCGTCACAATGGGATTTCATGAGTTCTAGCTTCCGTTGCTAGGGCTGTTGCTAGAACTGGCAAAATTCTGACCAGTTTACGTAATGAACTAAAGTGCCCATTGCTATGCTGGTTACTTGGCTCTAATTTACCTCGTAGCGGTCGCAAAGGATGGAGGACCCAGGCATTTCTAGTTCTATTTCACCTCATAAGCGCTCACTCAGTCTCCGCAAAATTATGAATTTAGAATTGCTCTCCAAAGATGGTGTTTTTGACAGTGACTACCAGAGATGGAAACTTGAGTCTGAGACTCGGACTCGAGTCACACTTAAGTCGTAAAGAAAATGACTTGCGACTTGACTTCGACTCACGATCAATTGAATTGAGACTTGACTTGGACTCTAGATCAGTCAGTACTGGGATAAGTTTTTGTTGTGCGTTCTGTCAGATAACATTTTATTTTATTTTTTTATTTTTTTTATTTCACCTTTATTTAACCAGGTAGGTCAGTTGAGAACAAGTTCTCATTTGCAACTGCGACCTGGCCAAGACAAAGCAAAGCAGTGCGAAAAAAACAACACAGAGTTACACAGTAAACAAACATAGTCAAAAACACAATAGAAAATCTATATACAGAGTGCAAAATGTAGTGCAAAATGTAGTAAGGTTAGGAGGTAGGACAATAAATAGACCATAGTGGTGAAATAAATTACAGATTATCATCATTAACACAGGAATGAAGGATGTGCAAATTATGATGTGCAAATAGATATACTGGAGTGCAAGATTTGTGAAAATAACAAAAATAAATAGAATATGGGGATGAGGTAGTAGTGTGGGCTATTTACAGAAGGGCTATATACAGGTGCAGCGATCGATAAGCAGCTTTGACAACTGATGCTTAAAGTTATTGAGGGAGATAGGAACCTCTAGCTTCAATGATTTTTGCAATTCGTTCCAGTCATTGGCAGCAGCGAACTGGAAGGAATGGCGGCCAAAGGAGGTGTTGGCTTTGGGGGTGACCAGTGAGATATACCTGCTGGAGCATGGAACAGGCGGCATTGAAACACAGAGATTGAGTGGACGTTTATCTTAAGTTTATCTTAAGTTAAGCTTTTTAAGACAAGCAAAAGTTAATAGTTTATCATAGTATGTGAAATCATGTCATATTTAAATAATATGCTGTAAATTATATACAGTTGAAGTCAGAAGTTTACATACACCTTAGCCAAATACATTTCAAATCCGTTTTTCACAATTCCTGACATTTAATACTAGTAAAGATTCCCTGTTTTAGGTCAGTTAGGATCACCACTTTATTTTAAGAATGTGAAATGTCAGAAAAATAGTAGACAAAATTATTTATTTCAGCTTTTATCACATTTACCAGTGGGTCAGAAGTTTACTCAGTTAGTATTTGGTAGCATTGCCTTTAAATAGTTTAACTTGGATCAAACGTTTCGGGTAGCCTTCCACAAGCTTCCCACAATAAGTTGGGTGGGAAACTTTTGGCCCATTCCTCCTGACAGAACTGGTGTAACTGGCAGAACCAGTTCCTGACAGAACTGGTGTAACTGGTGTAACTGAGTCAGGTTTGTAGGCCACTCCAATACCTCAACTTTGTTGTCCTTAAGCCATTTTGCCACAGCTTTGGAAGTATGCTTGGGGTCACTGTCCATTTGGAAGACCCATTTGCAATCAAGCTTTAACTTCCTGACTGATGTCTTGAGATGTTGCTTCAATATATCCATATAATTTTCCTTACTCATGATGCCATCTATTTTGTGAAGTGCACCAGTCCCTCCTGCAGCAAAGCGTTAGCTATCTTGCTAGCTACTGTAACTTTGTATTAAAGCTTTCTGTTTGTATGTAGCTTGCATCCCTCAAGGATAATTTATTTTATCTTTCCAACCAGGCAAAGTACTTTGAAGGCACCACTGATCTCGACAAGAAGTGCAACATTCAGAGAAAATCACGTTAAGCAGTTATCTTATTTTAGTTAACTGAACGGATTTAGCTATGTACAACCATTTTTCAACAACCATTTTCCATTTTCTAGTAGGTCATCTACATGTTGCTAGCTATACATATAGTTAGTTATATGTCTGTTATATTAAGGTATCTAGCTATAAGTTAAACCTGGTCAATCAAATGGATAGGTGTATGCAATTATGGTAATTCTAAATGCTAGGTGTCTTCGCTAGACAGACATAGACAGAGAGAGAGGGGGGAGAGAGGAAGAAAGTGAGAAAGAAATAATGAAAGTGAGAGAGGGAGCCAGAGAGGTGGGAAGGGAGAGCAGTTCACAAAGTGGGACAAACACCAAATTGAGACTCTGCATGCAGAATTCAGCAAAACAATCCTCCGTGTACAACAGAAAACACCAAATAATGCATGCAGAGCAGAATTAGGCCTATACCTGCTAATTATCAAAATCCAGGAAAGAGCTGTTAAATTCTACAACTACAACATTGCATATTTATGCTCCACACTAGCATTGTGTGTCTTGAACGAACTTGTCGCCTTCTTCCAGTTCTGGTAGCCATCGTGGGTAAATGCTGCCTTCTCTCCATCATGGTTTCCTGCACGTTGAAAGTGGCGGCATGCAAAGCAGAAAGCATGGTCCTTTGAAATAGAATATTCCAGCCATTTGTAATCCTCAAAAAATAAGCATAAAAAAATAGGAGGTACACTTTGATGCGTCCACCCACAAAATAAGCATCAAAAGAGAGAAGCAGGAGGAGCAGTTCTCTAATATAAGTTGTAATATTTGTTTGGAATCTTACTTTTTTATCAGATTTTATTCCTAAATATATTTCATTTTTTAAATTTTATTTAGCTCATTAGTTGAATGTAGTTTTGCCCCATTAATTTTGAGCAGCAATTAACAAAAGGGTGAAACTTAATAAAAAAAAATATATAATGGTATAATATGACCTGCATGTCTTCTCCTCTCTCTCTCTCTCTCTCTCTCTCTCTCTCTCTCTCTCTCTCTCTCTCTCTCTCTCTCTCTCTCTCTCTCACTCTCTCTCTCTCTCTCTCTCTCTCTCTCTCTCTCTCTCTCTCTCTCTCTCTCTCTCTCTCTCTCTCTCCCATTTATAACACTGCACTAATCTAGAGGAGATATCCCATCCTTGAAGAGGGTATCCCATCCTTGAAGAGGGTATCCCATCCTTTAAGGAGTTATCCCATCCTTGAAGAGGGTATCCCATCCTTTAAGGAGATATCCCATCCTTGAAGGAGTTATCCCATCCTTGAAGAGGGTATCCCATCCTTTAAGGAGTTATCCCATCCTTGAAGAGGGTATCCCATCCTTTAAGGAGATATCCCATCCTTGAAGGAGTTATCCCATCCTTGAAGAGGGTATCCCATCCTTTAAGGAGTTATCCCATCCTTGAAGAGGGTATCCCATCCTTTAAGGAGATATCCCATCCTTGAAGGAGTTATCCCATCCTTGAAGAGGGTATCCCATCCTTGAAGAGGGTATCCCATCCTTTAAGGAGATATCCCATCCTTGAAGGAGTTATCCCATCCTTGAAGGAGTTATCCCATCCTTGAAGGAGTTATCCCATCCTTTGAAGAGGGTATCCCATCCTTGAAGAGGGTATCCCATCCTTTAAGGAGATATCCCATCCTTGAAGGAGTTATCCCATCCTTGAAGGAGTTATCCCATCCTTGAAGGGGGTATCCCATCCTTGAAGAGGGTATCCCATCCTTGAAGGAGTTATCCCATCCTTGAAGGAGTTATCCCATCCTTGAAGGAGGCTATATCTTCCAAAACTGTTGGAAAGTACATATCTCCCATTTATAACACTGCACTAATCCATCAAATTTTCACACAGTAAACTGTAACCTGTGTGTTCGTGTGTTTACGTCTCTGTCTCCTACCCTGTTCCCTTTAACTCTGCTCCTGTTCTCCAGGACCTAGGGGTTCTGCCTAACACTTGTTGATGTCTCTGTCTCCTACCCTGTTCCCTTTAACTCTGCTCCTGTTCTCCAGGACCTAGGGGTTCTGCCCAACACCTAGATGTGTATCCAACTGATGTCCTCCATTACCAACCACCCTCAAACATTTCATGATTGATAGATACTGTAAACACTCAGAACAAAGAGAGCAGCAGTGCCTGGACTTCACAGTCTCTCTCCTTAAGTCCCCCTTCAGAGACTGGCTCCCAGAGACAGGCAGAGCCTCCCACCCACACAGCAACCACCTCCTCTATATTCCTCACACCAGAACTCAGTATTTTAGTCTGCGATTGCCATCTGAGTGTACAAAAAATCTGTGAAAATAAATGAATGACACAACTTTAAAAGTTTAAAAGTTTATATTTTCACAGCTATTTCACAAGGTGTTAATTATTGTAAGTTGTAAGGTATCCTTTGATGTTTTTTATTAGTTCCACATTATGCATTGTTGTATCCTCAGATTCAGTAGCGGACTGGCCACCGGGAGCACCGGGAGAATTACTACTAATAAAAAAAGTTGGCAGAAGGTTGAGCGACATGGGCCAACCCCCCCTTTCCCCCAGTCCCGTTGGTCTATTCCAAACGAACGTCTATGCAACCCTTAGCCCCGCCCTCTTTGTCTCACTCCCACACATTGACACTGACAGTGACGGCTCGAAAACTAGCCACAATAGAAAATGGAAAAGCCGACTAAAAAACGTAAGGGTGGGTCTGAAAAGTTAAGAGACAAAAGAGTCACTCAAATGCAAGTAAATGTAAAAAACGAACCGACTTATTCGGTAGTAGTAGTACGGGTACCAGTGCCACCGACGCTAACATCGAAGTGCTAGACCTCAAGAGGAAGATGCCACATCCCGGTTTGCGGGTAAAAGAGTAGACGGAGAGGACAGCGAAGCCAAAGATAGATATGTGCCTAAATGTGTTACAAATACAACATGTTATATCAGAATTTATGAGTAAAACGCAAATACTATTGGTCAGCTACTGCTGTGTAAATGTACCAGAAAGAAAGAATTGAGGTAAAGACGTACAGTAACTTGTGTGTTCAAACCGGCTAGCGGAAATACTCAAATTTGACGCCTAGCAAAGCTCTGAATGCCTAGATTTCGCAGTCCTTTGGGGATTTTGTGGGAAATGGCAATCACTTGAGTATCAGTGATTTACTGTCGTATAATTTTACTCAGTTGAAGAGAGCATTGAGGTTGATGAGAGGCCCAATCCAGTTTCAGTGGAAGAGAGCATTGAGGTTGATGAGAGGCCCAGTCCAGTTTCAGTGGAAGAGAGCATTGAGGTTGATGAGAGGCCCAGTCCAGTTTCAGTGGAAGAGAGCATTGAGGTTGATGAAAGGCCCAGTCCAGTTTCAGTGGAAGAGAGCATTGAGGTTGATGAAAGGCCCAGTCCAGTTTCAGTGGAAAAGAGAGTCAGGGAAAGCCAGAATGCCAGACCAACTTTGAATTATTTCAAGAGACCCAAGTTAGATGACCTAAAAACATGTTTTTTTGTTTCCACCCTATGCAGGAATCAAATAACTCTGTGGTACAGAGTTTTCTGTTTTAAAGATGGCACCAATCGGAAATGGCTGTCATACAATGAAGAAAGCCATGCGTTATACTGTTCAATTTGTATGGCATTTGCAAAGCCTACTGACAGCAGTTTTTTTATGAGTGGAATGACGTATTGGAAATATGTTCACTAAAGGGTAGAAGAGCATGAGAAGAGCAACATGCACAGAAGTAGTGTTGAGGCATTCTTTTTAAGGTCTTCCTAAAAAGACATTCATTGTCTGCTCAGTGGCAGTCAGGTGTCTGCTCACAGAGAGCAGGTACACAGGAGAAGGCAGGTGCTGGAACGTGTGGTAGACATAGTGAAAGTCATTGGCAAGAGGGGGCTGCGTTACAAGGGGATGCAGTCTGAGGCTACGTATACTTTAGAGGACACCAGTATCGATCACGGTCATTTCTTGGAGATGATAATACTGCTGGGAAAGTATGACCTCTGCTTGAAAGAACATCTCACCGAATGCATTGAGAAAAGCAAGAACCGACATTGCGGAGAGTTGAGGACAGTTGAGAACAAGAGGAAGAGGTTCTCTAATCACACTCCTCGTCATTCACACAATTCAGAGCATTATCCAAGAGACCACGTCAAGTGAAATTGAGCAAGCTTGAATGTTCTCTGTCCAGATTGACATAACTTCTTAAGACCAGTGCTCTTTCATTGTGAGATATGTGACAGACGTCGTACAAGAGAGGCTTGTGGCTGTTGTGAAGTGTGAGGCATCCAGTGGACAGTACTTTGTCCAGTTGCTGACAGATGTCGTGGATAAACTAAAATTAGACATGAGGCAATGCTACGGATGGAGCATCCAATATGCAGGTCAAATACAAGAGCTTCTCTACTCTGTTATACTAAAAGTGCCTGTATGCTGCTATGCACATGTCCTTCATCTGGTTTTGTCAGACACAACTGAAATTGTCTTAGCAAATGGGTCACTGTTTGCTCTCCTTAACGACATTGCTGTGTTACTCTGTGAATCCTACCAAAGGATCGATGTGTGGGAGAAGAAGAGCCAGGACAGGTTCCCTGGCCTCTGGCCCCTCTCATCACTCTGGCCCCTCTCATCACCCTGACCTCTGGCCCTCTCATCACTCTGGTACCTGGCCCCTCTCATCACTCTGGCCTCTCTCATCACTCTGGCCCCTCGCATCACCCTGACCTCTGGCCCCTCTCATCACTCTGGCCCCTCTCATCACCCTGACCTCTGGCCCCTCTCATCACTCTGGCCCCTCTCATCACCCTGACCTCTGGCCCTCTCATCACTCTGGTACATGGCCCCTCTCATCACTCTGGCCTCTCTCATCACTCTGGCCCCTCGCATCACCCTGATCTCTGGCCCCTCTCATCACTCTGGCCCCTCTCATCACCCTGACCTCTGGCCCCTCTCATCACCCTGACCTCTGGCCCCTCTCATCACTCTGGCCCCTCTCATCACCCTGGTCCCTGGCCCCTCTCATCACTCTGGCCCCTCTCATGGCCCTGGCCTCTGGCCCTCTCATCACTCTGGTACCTGGCCCCTCTCATCACTCTGGTACCTGGCCCCTCTCATCACCCTGGTCCCTCTCATCACCCTGAGAGAGATGTAAGAGGACAAGCTGAGATCAATGTAAAGATGAAGGATCTTCCATTTCAATAACTGACTAAGAAGGGACAGCAACACACTGCTGTGGTAGATAACTGACTGAGGAGGGACAGCAACACACTGCTGTGGCAGATAGCTGACTGAGGAGGGACAGCAACACACTGCTGTGGTAGATAACTGACTGAGGAGGGACAGCAACACACTGCTGTGGCAGATAGCTGACTGAGGAGGGACAGCAGCACACTGCTGTGGTAGATAACTGACTGAGGAGGGACAGCAACACACTGCTGTGGCAGATAACTGACTGAGGAGGGACAGCAGCACACTGCTGTGGTAGATAACTGACTGAGGAGGGACAGCAACACACTGCTGTGGTAGATAACTGACTGAGGAGGGACAGCAACACACTGCTGTGGTAGATAACTGACTGAGGAGGGACAGCAGCACAATCCTGTGGTAGATAGAGATGCGTTTCTTGGTGGTTTCTATTTGGACATCATGTGTTTCTTGGTGTTTCTCTCTGGTCTCAGGAGGATGATGTAACATTTTGGAGCAAACAGACAGAACAGCAGCCCAAAGCTGGATGCCAGGATGGCAAAGATCTCTACAGCTACTGTGTACTTCCCAGGAGAGCTGACGTAGGCAGGGATGAAGGAGATCCACACGGCACAGAAGATCAGCATGCTGAAGGTGATGAGCTTGGCCTCGTTGAAGTTGTCTGGTAGTTTCCTGGCCAGGAAGGCTAAGAGGAGACAGAGGGAGGACAGCAGGCCGATATAGCCCAGTACCAGAGAGAAGCCGACCACAGAGCCCACCTCACACTCCAGGACCACCCTCGGCCCCCGACCCTCTCTGCCGCCCCTCTCAGCCGGTCGGGGTGGAGCTAGGGTCAGCCACAGCACACAGATCAGCACCTGTGGAAGGGAAAGGAGTTGGAAGGAAAAAGCAAGTACAGTTACCATAACAACAAAGAATATGGTCAGTAACCACATTTTCATTCACAGTTTTTAGATAGATAGATATATAGATATATATATAGATAGATAGATAGATAGATAGATAGATAGATAGATAGATAGATAGATAGATAGATAGATAGATAGATAGATAGATAGATAGATAGATAGATAGATAGATAGATAGATAGATAGATAGATAGATAGATAGATAGATAGATAGATAGATAGATAGATAGATAGATAGATAGATAGATAGATAGATAGATAGATAGATAGATAGATAGATAGACACAAAAGAGTAAAGTCATACCGTGTAAAAAAAAAAAGACAGCTGTGATGGAAACAGGAAGTGTTGGTACAATTTTATAAATGCAGACAGATGTTTGTTCGACATGGTGGGATCTTTTTAATGCAAGAAATGTTGGTGGAAACAACTTCATGTGCAATAATCAGCATATTAAAGTAAACTTGGAGTCTCTCGATTACATGGTGTGAGGTCCTCCATGCAGTTTTTAAGGCTAGTTATGATGAACTTCACAGGGTGGTGAAAGTGCACAGTATGAGCTTGATGCTCCTTTCAATAAATGTCGAGGGTCTAATTCTGGTGACATGATGATCGATGCTTGACTGCAGTTTAACAAATGAAAATATTTTATGCTATTTTTTTATTTAACTAGTCAAGTCAGTTAAGAACAAATTCTTATTTACAGTGACGGCCTACCCCGGCCTCCCCTAACCCAGACAGCACTGAGACAATTGTGCGCCGCCCTATGGGATCTCCCGATCACGGCCCGTTGTGATACAGCCTGGGATCTCTTATCCATAACAATTTCATCATGTAGACTAACCTACCCGCAGAACCTACCCGCACTGTATCTGCGAGTTGTTCAAAATATTAAGTCATTGAAACTGAAACAGTGCATCCAGAATGGGTGGAGAGACAGCAAACAATGTACCAGGCCAGCTGTAATTTACAACCTGATAGCAGTATTTTTGGGACTACCAAGAGATATTTTGGTGAATTATATTAATCATGCATTGAACTGTATCCATCTATTCTGCCCACAATGCCTTACTGTACGTCATGGTATTTTTTGTCAAATATAACCTATTTTTAAAACATCTTATAACGTTGGTTTTGAAGCATAAACTAAGAATTTGATATTTTTGACTGATATTATGTCTGTTTGTTTCATATCTGAAAAGTCGCAGTTGTAAATGACAACTTGTTCTCAACTGGCCTACCTGCTTAAATAAAGGTGAAATAACACTGTCAGTTCCATTTTAAGGATTAAACAGTTTATCACCTGGTGTTGTCACCAGGCAGGCCAAAACTCTGCATTCTTTTCAAACATCACTTACACTAAAATGGCATTATCATCAATCACACAGTATTATTCCAGACTCATAGTTTGGAAATATATATAAAACACAGGAATATCATGTTTTTGACTGTACTGGGCCTTTAAATTCAAATAGAATATAGTAAAAACTAGATGTTCACCTGGATGAGTGTGCAGAGGGAGATACCCATCCTCTGCTGGGTGGGGCTGAAGTATCTCATCAGGTTTTCTCCAGGCAGAGTGGCCCTGAAGGCCACCAGCACCACCACAGTCCTGCTGAGCAGACAGGAGATGCAGAACACAAAGCTTATGCCAAACAGGGTGTGTCTCAGCATACACGTCCATGGCTTCGGCTGGCCAATGAAAACCAGCGCACACAGGAAGCAGAGCTTGAGTGACAGCAGCAGCAGGAAGCTGAGCTCAGAGTTGTTGGCTTTCACCTGGAACGAGACAGAGAAAGATCATTTAGACTGAGTTAGAAATATCATCATTATATGACTCAATCTCATCTCTGTCCAGTACCTCTATATATGATCATATGATTCAACTCACCAGGGCCGTGTGACGGTGGTAGAGGAAGGTGGCTAGGGCACCGGCTGTGAGTGTTGCCCCGGAAACTGAGATGACGGACAGGATGACGCCCATGGTGTCGCTGTAGGAGAGGAAGTCCACCAGCTGGGGGATGCAGGCCGTACGATCAGGGTTGGACCAGAACCGCTCTGGACACCTAATACACTCAACTGACCCTGATAGAGAAGGAAGAAGAATGAGGAGTCCAAATCAGGAGCAGTCAGGATTGAGTTAAAATATGAATTGGAATCAGAACCGTTGTCAGACTACCTGTTGTGTTGCTGATCTCTCCCTCAGCGCAGGACAGACAGTCGAAGCAGCACACTGGTCTCCCCTTCTGTACCGCATGCCTGGTACCAGGTGGACAGGAAGCACTGCATACTGACACAGGGACCTACCAGAGGGTGGAGAGGACGCAGTCATCATCATCATCATCATCATTGCTATTATCATCATCATTACACACACACACACACACACACACACACACACACACGCTCAAACACACACACACATTCCTCTCTGCCTCAGAGAAACCAACCTGAATGATTCTCACCTCATCTCCGCTGCCCCCACCCCACACCACTTTCTCCATGTCGATGTGAATCTGGCCACCCGATCCCTCAGAGGACAGAAAATGGCCGACCTGGACAAACTCTGCCGTCCCCTCGGGGGTCACATGCCAGTTGATGATGTCATAAGAGGCAGGTGGATCACCATTCAAGTCGAAGTGGAAAGATTCCCCTACAGGAGTACTGAAGTTCACGCCCCTCAGATAATGAACAATCTCAAAGACAAAAGCATTGGAACAGGATTAAGAGTTAGAACCAATTGTGGCTTTGGGCCTTTGTTACTCAAGTTTCAAGTTTCAAGTTTGTATTTATTTATATAGCACATTTAAAAACAGCAAACAGGGCTGACCAAAGTGCTGAACAATACACAAGATAAAGAACAAGGACAAACCCCACATTCATGACAAAAGCTCACAATGAATTGAAAGCTAAAGAAAAAAACTAGGTTTTAAGAGAGGATTTAAAAACAGTTAGTGATTGAGCCGCTCTGATGTAAACCGGAAGGCTGTTCCACAGCCTAGGGCCAGCAACCGCAAAGGCTCTGTCCCCTCTATTCTTTAACCGTGATCTGGGGACAGACAAAAGTCTCTGATCACCAGACCTCAGGTTTCGTGTGGGATTGTGTGGACAGAGTAGCTCAGACAAATAGCTCGGTGCCAGATTATTTACGGATTTAAAAACAAAGAGAAGAATTTTAAACTCAATTCTAAAATGCACAGGTAGCCAATGCAGTGATTTTAAGATAGTTGAAACATGCACTCCAGTATCTCTATTTGCACATCTTCATTTGCACATTCCATCATTCCAGTGATTATGCTAATCTGTAATTTATTTTGCCACTATGGCCTATTTATTGTCTTCCTAACCTTACGGCATACTGCATTTTGCACTACATTTGCACTCTGTATATAGATTTTCTATTTTCTATTGTGTTGACTGTACGTTTGTTTATTTCCCATGTGTAACTCTGTGTTTTTTGTCGCACTGCCTTGCTTTGTCTTGGCCAGGCCGCAGTTGCAAATGAGAACTTGTTCTCAACTGACCTACCTGGTTAAATAAAGGTGAAATAAAAAATAAATAAAAAATATGATCAAATTTACGTTTTCTTTTTAAGAACTTTGCAGCAGCATTCTGTACTAATTGGAGACGAGCAATAGAGTGTTTGGGTATGCCATAATTCTATTCTATTGTGTTTTTGACTGTTTGTTTACTGTGTAACTCTGTGTTGTTTTTGTCGCACTGCTTTGCTTTGTCTTGGCCAGGTCGCAGTTGCAAATGAGAACTTGTTCTCAACTGACCTACCTGGTTAAATAAAGGTGAAATAAAAAAATAAAAAATAATAATAATAATAAAGAGAGTTGCAATAATCCAACCGCGATGTAATGAGCGCATGGACAGCAATCTCTAAGGTTTTCTCAGAGAGGGAGGATTTGATTTTAGAGAGAAGACGTAGCTGGAAAAAGCAAGAACTAATCACCGCATGTATTTGTTTATTTATTTGAGGTTCTGATCCCAGAAAACACCTAAGTTCTTAATGCAAGATGAAGTTGGATACAGATAATCCAGATCAATGTTACTGCCATTATAGTTGTCATGGGGGCCAAAGACTCTAACCTCGGTTTTGGATTCATTCAAAAATAAGACATTTTGAGAAAACCACATTTTTACTCAAACCTTACAAAGTGTTTTCACTGTATCCTGAATTGAAACAATAGTTCTGTTAACTTGAAAACAGATCAAGATGGTATTGTCACCTGGCTGGGCTGAAGCTTCCTGACATCAGGGCACCGTCCACCATTAAAGGCTCCCTCCCCTGGTCGACAGGCCTCCATGTCCTGTATGGCATGGGCGATGGCATACACAGCCTTGTACACATTATAGCTGGCTCTCAGCTGAGACACGTCAGCGTACTGGCTCTCTCCCTCACCTACAATTGAAACTTTAGTTTACTGAGACAACCTTGGGAACGAATCAGGACACAAAAACAGAACTTTAGCTATAAACTCTCCCTCACCTATGACTTCTGACCCAGTACACTGTCGCCTGGACGACTGGGTCACGCTGGGGTCAAACCCCAGAGAACACCCAAATATCTCCTCCCACAATTCCCTCAGGAAGGGGTCAGACTTCTGGTAGTCCCCATCAGGATGGAGTCGTGTTAGGAAAGGCCCCAGCCCGGGAATGACAGCTTTTTTTAGGGCAAAACCGATCGTCCCGGCAAGAGAGGGCAGGTTTTCAGGGGAGGAGAGAGTAGAGTCAGTGACCCAGGCCTCTGAGGCGATCCACTGCCTCTCTGTTATGTTCTGACGGACAACCTCTTCCATCAGGGCCTGGAGAATGAGATGGTTAAAAAGATCAAGATAGTCAAACTGAAATACATGATTATCAATTAGGAAATGCTTGTGTCTATAAAATAAATACACAGTGGTGGAAAATGTACAAACCTTTGTTAAGACAAAAAGACTCTGCTGTGTAAAAAAATTATAATGCTCACCCGTGCATCCTTTGTGATAGCGAACGTCACCACCACTCTGGCAGTAGATCCTCTGATGGTGTCCACGATGTAGCTGATCCGTCTCTGAGATGATACCTTGGGGTTGACCATCAGTGAGAGAGAGGGAAGAGAGTCAGCGTTTCTATTAGAAGAGAGGGGGAGTCAGAGTGAAAGAGACAGAGAAAGAGAGAGCAAAAGAGAGAGTCTATTGTCAGATCATCAGAGTGAGGTCGTACCTTGGGGATGACCTCAGAGTAGGCGACACACACCCCGGATCCCTGGAGCTCTTGGAGAAGCAGCTGAACCCCAAACTTGCCATAGTCATCATCCCCAGACACCAGACCAACCCAAACCCAGCCCATCCGACGCAGCAGCCTGGCCATGCCCAGAGCCTGGAAGGCATCGCTGGGTACCGTACGGAAGAATGAAGGGTACCTCCAGGTGTCACTCAAACACGCACAGGAGGCAAAGTAACTCACCTGGGAGGGAGAGAGAGAGAGAGAGTCAGGCAGAGTTAGCATTTGTAAGAGACAGAGAGCAGAGGGAGTGGGAAAGTGAATGTTAGAGAGAGAGAATCATCTAGATAGATAATGGAATGGAATGTGAAGAGAGTCATCATCTCATCCCAACCCAGTCTGTAATCCAACCCCTGCCTCACCATGGGTAAATCAAATGGCCCGAGGGATTGTGCCACCACGATGGAGGCTGAGGAGCGGGCATCCCCGATGATGACGGGAACCTCAGGGGTTGCGCCACACTCTGTGCCCAACACGGATGCCTCCTGGCCGGTCACAATGGCTAGGGCTGCCCCCAGGGTGGTGCCCTCTGCCAGGCATGTGTCAGCAACCAGGAACCCCAGGGTGAGGTTAGGCAGGAGGGTTGGGTCACGGTTAATCTCTTCCACCGCAAAGATCATAGTCTGGAGCCAGCGGTAAGCACGCTGATAGAAACTGACAGATGGAAGAAAGGAAGTGATGGAGAGACAGAAGGTAACTGAATACACTGTACACAAGTGAAAACACAATGACACAAAGCTGTTATCACACAAGCTGCGTACATTGTACAGGTAGAATTTCCCTTAACGCCCCTGAACTCCTGCTCTGGCAGAGGGGCTTCCACATGGATGGGGAACAGGCCCCCAATGACCACATCTCCTGACCGATAAACACTGCCGGAGACGGACTTAGCCATTAGCCGACAAGCCCCTTCTTCACCTCCATCCAGACCCCAGACAGACCCATGGACATGGAGGCAATAGAGCAGCCACAGCCAGCCACAGAGACACATCACCTGGAGAAAGACAAGGCAGAGGACTGGGAAAGTACCTTCACTTGTATGAGAGAGACCAAACCAAGACCTTACAGACAGAACACTGAGTAGATATGGACAAAAAGTGCTATCGATGAAGAGATACATCATACACAATAAACACCTGTAACCAGACATATGTATGAAACATCAGTGATAGACACACAAAACCTTGTTCTACCTCTGCCCTACCTAGCAACAGTAAACCTTATCCTGGTGAGACAGACAGGCAGACAGACAGAGGATGAGTGTCTGTCAGTCTGGCATCTCCTGCAGAGAGTGTGAGAGTGAAAGAGGGAGAGGAAGAGGAGAGAAGGGGAGCTGCTGATATAGGGAGAAATGAGCCCCCGGCTAAAAAACAAGCACACAGCCACCAGGGGGTGCTTGTAGGGACGGGAGGTGTAGGAGGGGGTTATTTGGGACTTGTTGTTGGAGGATAACTTGGGGAACAGGTAATTGAGGGTAATTGGAGAAAGCCTATGAGGGTGATGTTATTGAAGTTAATGTAATAGCACAGGAGATACAGTATCTGTTCTTCAACAACATCTGATGGATGCATTGAGACAGATATTACATCATACTGTACTATATTACATCATACTGTACTATATTATACCATACTGTACTATATTACATCATACTGTACTATATTACATCATACTGTACTATATTACACCATACTGTACTATATTACATCATACTTTACTATATTACACCATACTGTACTATATTACACCATACTGTACTATATTACATCATACTGTATTAAATGCCCACACCAGTAGAAATCCACAATGTAAGTCAATAAGTTATCGTTTTAGTCAAAATATTGTACATTTGTTAACACAGATGGTGACCTACAATGAGGTAAGATCCCAGCTATGCAAGCTGAATCTGAGACGCGGCTTCATCCACCCAGCAAAACTAATCTTGACCTCCTTCGAGAACACAACACACGTTCTCCAATGCCAGGGAAGCTCAAGACTTTTTCGAGAATCACATCAAAATCAACACTATATTGTTACTATATTGCCTATCCAGGATATGAACACAGTAACGAACATGGACAATATATTGAGGTGTCATACAGACTGGGCCTGCTTCCTTGTGGGGCTACAGTGCATTGAATCCCGACAAAATATGAACAGCCTCAAGTCTTTGGGGAATAGACTCTACAAGTTCCGAAAGCGTTTCACAGGGATGCTGGCCCATGTTGACTCCAATTCTTCCCACAGTTGTGTAAAGTTGGCTTGATGTCCTTTGGGTGGTGGATCGCTCTTGATACACGTGATTAACTGTTGGGCTTGAAAAACCCAGCAACGTTGCAGTTCTTGAAACAAATCGATGCACCTGGCACCTACTAACAAACCCCGTTCAAAGGCACTTTTTTCTTGCCCAATCACCCTTTCAATGGCATACATACACAATCCATGTCTCACTTGTCTCAAGGCATGAATATCATTATTTAACCTGTGTCCTACCGTTAATCTACACTGATTGAAGTGGATTTAACAAGTGACACCAATAAGGGATCATAGCTTTCACCTGGATTCACCTGGTCAGTCTATGTCATGGAAAGAGCAGATGTTCTTATTGCTTTGTCCACTCAGTGTAAGTTAGAAGCTATTCCCCTACTGTTTGTCGTTGTTGGTGCTACTGCTAAGGAGAGATGGCCAGTCCCATATGGGCTACTACACCATTGCTTTAGTTAATTTTTCTTCCTGTTGATTGCTGTCCCCCTTCGTTTAGGGCAGGCTATACCATTTATCTCCCAGGGAGGACTTGGCCTACAGTCCGTGATGAACAATTGTGAATATATAGATTGTAGACTGCACTTCTTGCACATACCCTCTTTTTTTTATGGAGCACTTAATTGCCTACAGCTCCTATTTGACAGTTTATATACGGGCCTGGGGGAAAGGGGGGGTCGGCCCGTGTCGCTCAACCTTCTGCCAACTGTTTTATTAGTAGTACAAAAATTATCCCGGTGCTCCCTGTGGCCAGTCCACTACTGTCTCTTGACATGCTAGCAAGAAACATGAATGCCATGTTGGACATGCCAGGGCAAATCTAATATGACCAACTACAATCCACACGCAACCAAGGCTCTTCAACATATACTGTCTGATTACAACCTCATTGATGCCTGGTGAATACATAATCCAAATGCAAACGGGTACACTTTCTACTCAAACAGTTATAAAACGTTCTCCTGAAACATTCTCCTGAAACATTCTCCTGAAACACTCCCAGAAACATTCTCCTGAAACATTCTCCTGAAACACTCCCTGAAACATTCTCCTGAAACATTCTCCTGAAACATTTCCTGAAACATTCTCCTGAAACATTCTCCTGAAACACTCCCTGAAACATTCTCCTGAAACATTCTCCTGAAACATTCTCCTGAAACATTCTCCTGAAACATTCTCCTAAATCGATTTGGTATTATTATCTACACCTCTATTTTTTAGAAAATTGACATATGAGCTTGGCCAATCACCAGGCCTACTACTGCCAATTACAAATTGTAGAATCTCATAAAATAGCCACAAGATGGCATTTTAACGTTTCATTACTACAAAATCGTACATTCTGTGATAAATTTGAAATTGAACCAAATTAATTCATAATGATTAATAACAATTTAGTCATTCTATGGAATGCCGCCAAAGGTTTTAAAAAAGTGCAACTGGATTTACATCTGGGTTGAATAAATCACAGTTAAAGAAGATGTTGTTAACTGCGTTAGACCGTTCTCAACAAACACTTATTTCAGACCCGGTAGCTATTACTATTTCCAAAGTC
>CM042378.1:32538083-32578083 GCA_023634145.1 Thymallus thymallus | reverse complement strand
TACAGCTGATTTCCTGCAATTCTACTAATTTTGCCATAGGTTGGAGAGAAGTGTTTGCCATTTTGAATATGATATCTGAGTGAGAGTGGTAATTTGACTATGATTATTACAAGTTTAGATAGCTGGCTAGACCAATCTAGAAAATGTTGGCTAATTGTGTGACTGTCAGTGACTGACATAACAAGAGAAAAACTGATGATGCACATCCACATTTCTAAATGTCACCTTGTGTATTCTACTATTCTAACTCTCAACAGTAACCTGACTGAGTTCCTAAAAAAAACAAAATGTATCAGTTTTGGATCTGCGTGCCTACAAAAGAGGAGCCAGTTGCCCATCCCTGATCTAATTGATAGAAGTTGTAAGATCCACTAGGATGTCTTGCCAGGTGGAGACTTGGCCATGAGGTGTCTAGGATGTCTTGCCAGGTGGAGACTTGGCCATGAGGTGTCTAGGATGTTTTGCCAGGTGGAGACTTGGCCATGAAGTGTTTAGGATGTCTTGCCAGGTGTAGACTTGGCCATGAGGTGTTTCCTGTTGTTCTTCTCAGGCCTCAGCAGGATGATGTAACATTTGGGGAGGAAGAGGCAGGCCAGCAGGCCATAACTGGAGGCCAGGATGGCAAACACCTCCGTGGCCGTGGAGTACTTCCCAGGAGAGCTGACGTAGGCAGGGAAGAAGGCCACCCACACGGCACAGAAGATCAGCATGCTGAAGGTGATGAGCTTGGCCTCGTTGAATTTGTCTGGGAGTTTCCTGGCCAGGAAGGCTAAGAGAAGACAGAGGAAGGCCAGCAGGCCGATGTAACCCAGTACCAGACAGAAGCCCAGGGCTGAGCCCTCATCACACAGGAGGATGACATGGGCACTCTCACGTGTCATCAGTCTGCGCGGGGTGGGAGGGGCCACAGCCAGCCACACAGCACATATCACCACCTGGGGGAGGAAGATAAATGTCATCTTGATACCTAACAGTCCAACCAGGGTACATGATACAAAGAGAACAACTGGGTCTATAAAAGATAAGTCAATGTTCCTACCTGGACCAGAGTACAGAGTGAGATGAAGGCCCTCTGCTGTGGAGGCCCAAACCATTTCATGACATTACTGCCTGGAAGTGTAGCCCTGAAGGCCATCAACACCACTATTGTTTTCCCCAGAACACAAGAGATGCAGAGGACGAAGGTGATCCCAAACGCTGTGTGGCGCAGCATACAGGACCACTCAGAGGGCCGGCCAATGAAAGTAAGAGAACACAGAAAACACAGAGTCAAGGAGAAGAGAAGCAGGAAGCTCAGCTCTGAGTTGTTGGCCCTGACGATGGGGGTGGTGTGGTGACAGGCGAATATGAGAACGACCGTGGCAGTACAGAAGGACCCCAGGAGGGCCACGGAGAGCAGGGTTATACCCATGATGTCACTGTAGGACAGGAAGTCAACCTGCTTGGGGATGCAGGCTGTACACTCCTCATTCGACCAGAACTCAGGCAGGCAGCGCACACACTCTATAGCATCTGGAGAACATGGAGAAGACAATATATATTTCTCTAGTGAGGCTGGGTTATGACAACACGCTCTCACCTCCATACGTGCTGTAGACTACCCTCACCTGTCTGATTGCTAATCTCCCCTGCTGTACAGACCACACAGTCAAAGCAGCAAATAGGGAAGTGAGGCCTGATGGCCCTCCGAGTGCCTGGGGAACAGCTGCTACTGCACACGGACATTGGGACCTGAGGGAGGGATTAAACACACACACATGAATGCACAGGAACACTCACAAGACCAACAGAGATAAAAAACTAAACAATACAAATTCGACTTAATTAGTATATTATATGACCATATTCTATGACAATGAGATTCAAAAGAATACATACGAAACTATGAAATGCAGTTTCTTAGAAAAAAAAAAAAATCTCCATCCATCCATCCATCCACCCCCATCTATTCTTTGCCGAAGAAATGTAAGATGGGTAGTATTTTTGAAACAGATTAAGAGATTAAGAACAGGTAACAGTTCAGACATGAAACCGATTAAGAGATTAAGAACAGGTAACAGTTCAGACATGAAACAGATTAAGAGATTAAGAACAGATAGCAGTTCAGATATTAAGCAGTTTAAGAGATTAAGAATAGGTAACAGTTCAGACATGAAGCAGATTAAGAGATTAAGAACAGATAGCAGTTCAGATATTAAGCAGTTTAAGAGATTAAGAATAGGTAACAGTTCAGACATGAAGCAGATTAAGAGATTAAGTACAGGTAACAGTTCAGACATTAAGGAGATTAAGATATTAAGAACAGGTAACAGATCAGATATTTATGAGAGCCTTACTGTTGTCTGGTTTCCATTCCAGATGATGTCAGTTTCCTGGATGTGTAGTTTCTTCCTGCCCAAGCTGGTGGTCTCGTCAAACCTCCCCACTGTGACAAACTCCACCTGGCCCTCTGCCCCTAACTGCCAGTTCACCAGGTCATACACAGCCACTGAGTCCCCATTCACATCAAACTTAGTCTCATCACCAAACGAGTTAGAGAACTCCACCTGCTTCAGGTAGTGCAGGAGCTGAGGAGAGTCAGCAACAATCGGGCATACATTCAGAATGTTTAAAAGTAACCATTTGTCTGGTCTAAAACTATGTTTAAAAGTTAAACATGTTCTTGTTTAAAACGTCAGTACATTGAACTGAGCAGTGCCAGTACAGTACCTGCCATGGCTGTATGCTGTCAGTATCTGGGCAGGCATGCAGAGGGGAGAGTCCGCTTCCTGTCTCACAACTTTTCATTGCCTGCAGTGCGTGGGCGATGGCGTACACAGCCTTGTACACATTATAGGATATCCTCAACTGAGACACGTCAGAGTAGATGTTCCTAACACTGCCTAGGTCCTCTGACCCAGAGCATAGAGGTTTACCCCCCTGACTACCTCCACCCCCATCACCCTGCAGGCTACACCCAAACACCTCCTCCCAGAAGGGGCGTAGGAATGGGTCCTCGGAGGCGTCTGGGCTGGAGGGGTGCAGACGCAGCAGGAACTCCTGTAGCCCAGGGATATGCACCGCTCGGCGGATGGCAAAACCCACAGAGCCCTGGAGGATGGGGAGGAAGCGGGGAGGGGTGGAGAGTACTGAGGCTGTACTCCAGGCTTCGCTGGCTAGCCACTGCACCCCTGTCAGACCCTGCCGCAAGGCCTCGTCAAACAGAGCTCCAGCATCCTGCTCCAGGGCAAACACCAGAACAACCCCAGCCCTGGAGGACCGAATACGGGCCACGATGGAGGCCATGGCACCCTCCGCGTGGTTTTTTGGGATGATTTCATGGAGGGCCACGCAGGCACTGAGCTTCTGGACCTATAATGGTATACAATGGTAATTTATCAGACACTTTAAGCCATAACACATTCACATTGTATATTCATCCACACAGGACAAAATCATACAGTATGTCTCACAAACCTTCTCAGAAAATATTTGGGCTCCCCCACGACCATATGCATCGTCCCCGGCAACCACACCCACCCATGTCCAGCCAAAGTGCTGGACAAGCTGCACCAGAGCATCCACCTGGAATCAGACAGGGATTAACTTTTTCCCCACGCTCAATTACTACCAAGCCGCCTCGGATTGAGATTGGATAGGGATTAGAGAGAAAGTGTTTGAGTTAGAGAGTTACATGGAATGAGAAGTCACCTGGAAGAAGTCACTGGGCATGGTCCTGAGGAAGGCTGGGAACTCTGCCTTGTTGCTGAGACATGCACAGCTGGAGAAATAACTGACCTGAGAGAGAGAGAGAGAGAGAGAGAGAGAGAGAGAGAGAGAGAGAGAGAGAGAGAGAGAGAGAGAGAGAGAGAGAGAGAGAGAGAGAGAGAGAGAGAGAGAGAGAGAGAGAGAGCGAGAGAGAGAGAGAGAGAGAGAGAGAAGAGAGAGAGAGAGTAGAAAGTAGCTATTCAATGTACTTCTGTTAGTAACATCCTAAAACGGTGAAGTGTAGTGTATCCTGTTAATGTAAGTGGTCAGTCTTTCTACCTGAGGCACTCTGAAGACTCCCAGGAACCGGGCCACCACCAGAGACAGAGTGGAGCCTCCATCCCCGATGACCACCGGTACCATGCCATGACAGGACCCTCCCTCCCCCTCTCCTTCTATAGAAGCCCTCCCTCCCCCCATCAGTTCCATAGAAGCCCTCAGGGCATGGTAGGAAGTACTGCAGGAGTCATATATCTTATATCCCAGAGTGAAGTTGGGGAGCAGATGATCATCTCTGTTGATCTCCTCGATGGCAAACATCATGGTCTGCATCCAGCGGAATGTCCGGAAGTTAAACCTGCATGGGAGAGGAGAGAACAGAGGGATGAGTCCTACACTGAATCCTTTCATGGTGCTGGCCGCAGTCTTGGACTAGCTGAGACCCTCACCCGGTGCAGAGTGTGGGGGCTGGTTTGGAGGTGAAGTAGAGGTCAGGCTGCAGCACCATGTCATGGAGGGAGAAGAGGCCCCCCAGCATCACATCCCCCTCCTTCTGTAGCACAGCCAGGGCAGAGGGACCCGCTATCAGACTACACTGCTGGGGCTGAGTCTGGGACTGAGGCTGGGGCTGAGTCTGGGACTGAGGCTGGGACAGGGGCTGGGACTGAGGCTGGGGCTGAGTCTGGGACTGAGGCTGGGGCTGAGTCTGGGACTGAGGCTGGGGCTGAGTCTGGGACTGAGGCTGGGGCTGAGTCTGGGACTGAGGCTGGGACTGAGGCTGGGACAGAGGCTGGGACTGAAGCTGGGATGAGATCAGACAGAACAACTCCAAGCACAGCACTGTCACACAAATGAACCCTGACCTCTTCATTGTCTCCACACTGCCACCATTTCCTCACATACTACAAGTCAAAAATCTATATACCAGTTAGTAACTTGTACAGCCAACAAAGTCACACCAATACTTTGACAATTCCTACTGTACTATAATCAATATGGAGACATAGAATCAACACTCAAGAGCCCATTACCCATTATTCCTCGTACACTTCATGCAACCTAGAAAATAGAGCTGTTAACTCACTAAAACACCCTGCATGTTGCCTCCAGTAAATATAGTTGTTAACTCACTAAAACACCCTGCATGTTGCCTCCAGTAAATATAGTTGTTAACTCACTAAGACACCCTGCATGTTGCCTCCAGTAAATATAGTTGTTAACTCACTAAAACACCCTGCATGTTGCCTCCAGTAAATAGAGTTGTTAACTCACTAAAACACCCTGCATGTTGCCTCCAGTAAATAGAGTTGTTAACTCACTAAAACACCCTGCATGTTGCCTCCAGTAAATATAGTTGTTAACTCACTAAAACACCCTGCATGTTGCCTCCAGTAAATATAGTTGTTAACTCACTAAAACACCCTGCATGTTGCCTCCAGTAAATATAGTTGTTAACTCACTAAAACACCCTGCATGTTGCCTCCAGTAAATATAGTTGTTAACTCACTAAAACACCCTGCATGTTTCCTCCAGTAAATATAGTTGTTAACTCACTAAAACACCCTGCATGTTGCCTCCAGTAAATATAGTTGTTAACTCACTAAAACACACTGCATGTTGCCTCCAGTAAATATAGTTGTTAACTCACTAAAACACCCTGCATGTTGCCTCCAGTAAATATAGTTGTTAACTCACTAAAACACCCTGCATGTTGCCTCCAGTAAATATAGTTGTTAACTCACTAAAACACCCTGCATGTTTCCTCCAGTAAATATAGTTGTTAACTCACTAAAACACCCTGCATGTTGCCTCCAGTAAATATAGTTTTTAACTCACTAAAACACCCTGCATGTTGCCTCCAGTAAATAGAGTTGTTAACTCACTAAAACACCCTGCATGTTGCCTCCAGTAAATATAGTTGTTAACTCACTAAAACACCCTGCATGTTGCCTCCAGTAAATAGAGTTGTTAACTCACTAAAACACCCTGCATGTTGCCTCCAGTAAATATAGTTGTTAACTCACTAAAACACCCTGCATGTTGCCTCCAGTAAATATAGTTGTTAACTCACTAAAACACCCTGCATGTTGCCTCCAGTAAATAGAGTTGTTAACTCACTAAAACACCCTGCATGTTGCCTCCAGTAAATATATTTGTTAACTCACTAAAACACCCTGCATGTTGCCTCCAGTAAATATAGTTGTTAACTCACTAAAACACCCTGCATGTTGCCTCCAGTAAATATAGTTGTTAACTCACTAAAACACCCTGCATGTTTCCTCCAGTAAATATAGTTGTTAACTCACTAAAACACCCTGCATGTTGCCTCCAGTTTTAGTAAACACACCCAACTAAACCGTACCATATTCCATATCCTCATAAAGTCCTAGAATACACCTGCCCAACTGCCAAAGAGATGCATGCTGAACCCTCACAGACAATACAGTACACAGACCCACACACATCCTCACCCACTCATTCTGGGTCATGGCAAGAGGCCTCTTTATATGCTTTCTACCTGCCTGACCCTTCTCTCAGATCACCTCCTGTCAGATAGCTCTTATCTCCCCCGGGATACCGGTCAATGGAAAGAAAAGAGCATCCTCCAGTTTCACAGCAGGCAGTGACAATAACAAACTGCCATGCACATTGGACCTTAATGGAGTGCGACAGGAGACAAACCATTCTGCCTGAGTGAACCAACTGATCCTACAGCGATGTGAAGAGGCAGAGGGCTCAGCTCACCTCCCTGCAGACAGGTACCTGCTGTAAGTCTCAAGACCTCTAATCAACACACTCCTCAAGGAAGAATGTGTGTCTCAGGGGGGTCATGACAAAATAATCATAGAATGCTGCTGTTGTCAACGGTCAGTATGGAGGAAAGTCTTCCATGTGATGCTGGTATACAGTATATGTGTGAATATATACATACATGTGATGTACAGTATATATGTGTTAACATATACATACATGTGATGTACAGTATATATGTGATAATATATATATATGTATGTATATATACATGGAATGTATAGTATATATGTGTTAATATATACATACATGTGTGATGTAGAGTATATATGTGTTAATATATATATATATATATATGTGTGATGTACAGTATATATGTGTTAATATATATATATATATATATATATGTGATGTACAGTATATATGTGTTAATATATATATATATATATATATATATATATATATATATATGTGTGATGTACAGTATATATGTGTTAATATATATATATATATATGTATGATGTACAGTATATATGTGTTAATATATATATATATGTGTGTGTGATGTACAGTATATATGTGTTAATATATATATATATATATATATATATATATATATATGTATGATGTACAGTATATATGTGTTAATATATATATATATGTGTGATGTACAGTATATATGTGTTAATATATATATATATATATATATATATATATATATATATATATATATATATATATATGTGTGATGTACAGTATATATGTGTTAATATATATATATATATATATATATGTATGATGTACAGTATATATGTGTTAATATATATATATATGTGTGTGTGTGTGTGTAGGTGATTAATTCAGGATATAGCATTACTCTTTTCCCTCCATGCCAGTCTCTTAGTGGAGTAAAGCATATACTATTTAGAGAGTTGGGACAACTTTTAGAGTTGTGAATTTTGTTCTAAATCTAGATATTCAGTTACATTGCATTGTTTTAAATATTCCCCATGTAATGTTAATGGGGAGCTAACATGGCTGTTCTAGAGTGTTTATATATTCCCCATGTAATGTTAATGGGGAGCTAGCATGGCTGTTATAGAATGTTTTAATATTCCCCATGTAATGTTAATGGGGAGCTAACATGGCTGTTCTAGAATGTTTATATATTCCCCATGTAATGTTAATGGGGAGCTAACATGGCTGTTATAGAATGTTTTAATATCCCCCATGTAATGTTAATGGGGAGCTAACATGGCTGTTATAGAATGTTTTAATATTCCCCATGTAATGTTAATGGGGAGCTAACATGGCTGTTATAGAATGTTTATATATTCCCCATGTAATGTTAATGGGGAGCTGACATGGCTGTTATAGAATGTTTATATATTCCCCATGTAATGTTAATGGGGAGCTAACATGGCTGTTATAGAATGTTTATATATTCCCCATGTAATGTTAATGGGGAGCTGACATGGCTGTTATAGAATGTTTATATATTCCCCATGTAATGTTAATGGGGAGCTAACATGGCTGTTATAGAATGTTTAAATATTCCCCATGTAATGTTAACGGGGAGCTAACATGGCTGTTATAGAATGTTTTAATATTCCACATGTAATGTTAATGGAGAGCTAACATGGCTGTTATAGAATGTGTAGGGGAGTGAGAGGATGGGTCTGTGATGGCCGGTATGTTCCGGCTCGTTGGCTACATCTGCTGGCCAGGAGAGATGGTGTCCCGGTAGGTTAAGGCCTAATCACACACACCGGAGCACACCCCAGGCAGAGGATTCTATGACAACCTCAAGCGAAAGACGGGACTGAACATCAACGACTACTGGACTAGAAGACACACACAGTAAGACCCAGACTGTGTTTTAATTGCTGTTTCTCTTTTCTTTTGTTTATAGCCGGTAAACAGTTTAGCTGTCCGGTCGCAGTGAGGGACCGGAAGAACTGTACAGTAAGGCTCTCGAAAGAGCTAGGCTTTTGTTTTGGGTTTATTGTTACCCAGCGCCTGTGCGCGGCCTCTGTTAAAGTTTCACTAATAAAAGTCCTGGGTCACTGCCTTGGAGAAAGGTTCCCCACTTCTGTTTCTCCTCGGTCTTGTACCTTGAGGCTCAGCCTGGCTAGCCAACCGCTACAAATGTTTATATATTCCCCATGTAATGTTAATGGGGAGCTAACATGGCTGTTATAGAATGTTTTAGTGTCATGTAAATGCCCCATAACGCAAAAAAAATGAAATGCCCCAAGTCTCTAAACACATGTCTCTGCTGTAAACCTGTGGAGTAATGACTCATTAAGGCCCACTTTGTGTAATAATCTGCTGTGGTATTGGGGAACAGATCATTAAGACTAGCGCTGCAGGCTATGTGAGACAGAGAGGAGGGCAGAGAGATATGTAAACAGACAGAATAAATGTTATGTCACCTCAGGCTATAGTTTGGCTCCTCTTAACTAATACCTCTCTTTGTGAGAAAGAGAGGGGAGGGAGGGGGAGGGATGGAGAGAGATAAAGAGGTAGAGAGCTGTGTTGTGACGCTCCAGGCTCCTCTCCTCTAATACCTCCCTGAGACTACCTTTGCTTAGTAAGTAGGGTCATAACAAGATGTCCCAGGGTGCACCTCTCTCAGAGGAGGACCTGTTCAGGTGATAATGAAAACAACATGGTTAGAGAGAGAACAACACTGTTTCTTCCTCCTCCAGGGAAGAAACAGGAGGCACAGAGCGGAGAGATTTAATCACACAGTGTACAGATGCGGTCAAATACATGTATATTGACACTCTTGCATGATTTTCTTCTAAAATAAGGTACAATTTAAAAAACATTTGGTGTTCACACATGCTTTTTTTTATTTACAACTGCGCAGAACCAAGATTTTTCACTAAATTATTAAACAATATAATTGATTTGGTTGGAGGTATCTTACATTATGGTAATTGCAGGTTCCTACAGGGTAAACAGCCATTCCACCAGTTTTGAAGAAAAAAAAACATAATATTCTGTTGTAAAGTGCAAGGGTGCCAATATATTTGTCTGTAGGCTTTGTATAATTCCAGGATACTAATAAAAAGTTTGGTAGCTAACACTAAACATGACTTGATCAGCTGTCATGACTGTTGATGACTTTTTAACACTTATATGGACTAGGCATACAGAATACATGAAAAACACTTTCTAACTGGCCTCTTGGAGCGAGGCCCTTTAAATACTAATCAGACATGTAGTTTACACTCCATCTTTGTCACAAAAACTGTTGAGATAAATAGCAAATTTACCCAATCTGGTTTTGGCCCATGTTCTCTGGACAAGAGTTTGCTGATGAAGTGTGATGAGATATGGATGAGAGCAGGAGCCAAGCACCGATCGCATAGCTTTCAAATAATAGCCTACCCTCGATATTTAGCCTATTGGAGATCTGCATGATCACTGTGCACTAACCACCATGTGAAGTTCGTGATAATTGATTTAATCTGCCTATAAACGTTTCATGCTATTCCAAGTGGTGGTAGGCCTACAACGTAACATATCATTGCGTGACTGCAAGTTAACTTTGATCTGATGGTTATTATATCAATATTTGCGCATAAAGGTGTTTCCACCAACATTTCTCGCATAATATATTTTACAGACACAAAAAGATCACACCATGTCGAATGAACAAATTGTCTCTCGACATTTATGAAATCGTATTGGGATTTTGTGTATCTATCAGTCATGTCATTGCATTTTATGCGTAAGTAAAGGTTGGATGGAAACCTGTTTAGTTTTCACAGAATGTCATCAATACAATATAACAGTGAATAATCCGTGTGTCCTTGTACCTCCAATCTGGCATCAATCACTATCAACAGATATGAGAATAATCTGAGCCCATCAACCCGAAAAGAACACTAGAAATAATGAAACTCTAAATATGTTAAATGTTGTGTTGATTACTCTACTGTAAATTAAATATTAGTGATCTTTAGTTTCCCTATTACAGATTGAAAAATCTTACATTTGTACGAGATGGAGTTCTGAGCTATATTAATATATTATATGAAAGGTGAGGCCTGGCAGAGAACGGGGGGGTTCTTTCAGACTTTGTTATAACACTGTAAATTCACTTCATATTGTATATATATACAGCTGTATACCACACTTTAGCTCTAGAGCACATGTAAACAAACAGACCCCAACTTATTTTAAGGTTGAACTGTTATTCTCTTTGACGTTCAAAATCTCCCCTACCGTTTAACTTAAAGCATGTGGGTGGAGACGCTAACCATAAGATTTTCTCTCCCTGAGCTGTCACAGTTTCAGCTGAGGGCCTCTAAGTGGAAAACACCAGTAACTGTAGCAGACTGGCAAAGAAAAACAATTACAGAGGCTTCCCTGGAGAGAGACAGGGAGGGTTGTTGTGAACTTAGAGCATCGGAAAATCACCTGTGTGCGTCTGCAAAGCCCCAGCCTTGCCTGGAGCACTGTTTTAACGAGCCGTGTTAGGCCAGATGTAACGAAGCATGACAAAGACTCACTGAACCGGTTAAACGTGGCGCTTAGGGATGGGCACCGGTGAGGTGACCTTGCCCCAGACCTGCCAATTTACGGTAAGCCCAGGGGGTACAGAGGGAATGGAGAGGCAGGGTGGGCAGGCGGGGGCAGGTAGATGTTTCATACACAGGTGATGACATTAGGGCCAGGGGCGATGAGGCGAGGGTTCACCAGGTGTGGCGTGGAACCATAATTAGTCTCCAGGTCTGGCAGAGGATGGGGGAAGTGATTAGGAGATGCATTAGGAGATGCAACAAGCTGGCAAGTTGCACTCAGAGGGGGAACTGTTGCTCTCTTCAATGATCAAAACACATCAACTATGGGCTGGGAAGGCCTGCATACGCCACAGGAGCAGGCAATGTTATACGTATGTGCTATAGAAATGGAGAGATTAAGTAACATTTTCTGAAGACATTGAAATATCCATATCCTTACATATTGAATGATAATAAAACATTACTGTAAGGATGACAGTCAGGTGTGTAATGATAGATCACAATGGCTGTGCTAGGCTAAAGTACAGATGGGCCTGTGTAACAGATATGCTTCCAGGAACCAGGGCATCAATATGTGCCGAGGTAGCCTGGTATTTCCAGGAACCAGGGCATCAATATGTGCTGAGGTAGCCTGGTATTTCCAGGAACCAGGGCATCAATATGTGCTGAGGTAGCCTGGTATTTCCAGGAACCAGGGCATCATTATGTGCTGAAACAAATCTACCATTGACATTACTACACGATTTACTCACTAATTTATCTAGTTAGGAATTGACATTCTCTATGTTAAAGGGCCAATCTTCAGTTGACACAATAACAAAGTGGTTAGCCCGACTCTGTTGAGGGATAGGCCTGGAGAAATGTAACCTCTCTCAAACTCATAGATAATGTGGTAAGACTCTTGAACTAAGCACATGAGGTATGTATAAGTTATATTCTTCAAGAATCATATATATATATATATATATATATAATATAGTCCAAAAATAGATGTAGCAATTTCAGATTTCCATATGTTTACTGCAGTGGGCTAACTCAGGGTCACACAGAGTGCTTCTTGGTAGTCTTGAACAAATATACTTTGAAACAAGTATGTCTCACACACTTGGTTATAGGCTTAAAAAAATGAAGATGCCTGTAGCATGTCAGATATAGAGTTGAAATGTATTACATTTTGAGTTTACATCCAAATATTACACTTTATTTACATCACAGAAGACTGAAATATAACAAAACTGTTTGAAAATAGAAAAAAAATATCTCTGTGTTGTTAAAAAAAGAAAAGTTGATTAATTATGAAATTATGAAACATATTAATAACATTCCACCCATGAGGCCACTAGATGGAGATTTGGTAATTTGACTGCAGGAAAGGGTTTTAAGCAAGACTTGGCAAATAATGTTGAGAATGTTAACGCAAACGTGAGAGTCCATCTAAAGTAGACTTTTTATTGCGTGAACATAATAATTTGCAGTGGTGGAAAAAGTACCCAATTGTCATACTTGAGTAAAAGAAAACCTACATAGAGAAAAGTAAAAGTGACCCAGTAAAATACTACTTGAGTAAAAGTCTAAACGTATTTGGTTTTAAATATACTTAAGTATCAAAAGTCAAAAGTCAAAAGTAAAAATAAAAAAATAATCTAATTCCTTATATTAAGCAAACCAGACGGCACCATTTTCTTGTTTTTTTTGTTACGGAGACCCAGGGTCACACTCCAACACTCAGACATATTTACAAACATTTGTGTTTAGTGAGTCCACCAGATCAGAGGCAGTAGGGATGACCACATGTTCCCTTGATAAGTGTGTGAATTGGACCATTTTCCTGTCCTGCTGAGCATTCAAAATGTAATGAGTACTTTTGGGTGTCAGGGAAAATGTATGGAGTAAAAAGTACATTATTTTCTTTAGAAATGTACTGAAGTAAAAGTAAAAGTTGACAAAAATATAAATAGTAATGTTCAGATACCCCAAAAAACTACTTAAGTATTACTTTAAAGTATTTTTACTGAAGTACATTACACCACTGATAATGTGTTGTAGTAATCAGGTTAATAATGGTGATGTAAAACATTTAACACCCTATTAGGAAACTTTACCAAACAACATGCCAGATAGTATAACCTGCAGTCAACATCCGACCGATAGAGAGGATGCTTCTGCATGTTGTCATTGACTAATAGTGATCTAGAGAGGCTTCTCTCAGTCACAGACAGGGGAGGGAGACAGAGTCCATGATAAGGCCCTCTGTGCCTCTCTGTCTCACTGAGATAGTTAGTAATCATCACCTGTGTCTGGAACAAACGCCTAACCCCTAGCCCAGGCCAGAACATACATATGAAAGGATTGGATAGGTTGGGTATAAGGACATTCCATCTGACCTAGAGTCCAGAGATAGTGGTATGAGGTTGATTTTGGACTGGGCAACAGAGAATCCTAAGACTGTCCCATTGTCTTACAGCAGTACATGACTGTCCCATTGTCTTACAGCAGTCCAAGACTGTCCCATTGTCTTACAGCAGTCCAAGACTGTCCCATTGTCTTACAGCAGTCCAAGACTGTCGCATTGTCTTACAGCAGTCCAAGACTGTCCCATTGTCTTACAACAGTCCAAGACTGTCCCATTGTCTTACAGCAGTCCAAGACTGTCCCATTGTCTTACAACAGTCCAAGACTGTCCCACTGCCTTACAGCAGTCCAAGACTGTCCCACTGTCTTACAGCAGTCCACGACTGTCCCACTGTCTTCCCGCAGTTCAAGACTGTACCATTGTCTTAGAACAGTTCAAGACTGTCAAATTGTATTAGAACAGTCTACGACTGTCCCATTGTCTTACAGCAGTCCAAGACTGTCCCATTGTCTTAGAGCAGTTCAAGACTTTCCCATTTTATTACAACAGTCCAAGACTGTCTCATTGTCTTACAGCAGCCCAAGACTGTCCCATTGTCATATAGCAGTTCAAGACTTTCCCATTTTATTACAACAGTCCAAGAATGTCCCATTGTCATATAGCAGTCCGAGACTGTCCCATTGTATTAGAACATTCCAAGACTGTCCCATTGTCATACAGCAGTCCGAGACTGTCCCATTGTATTAGAACAGTCCAAGACTGTCCCATTGTCTTATAGCAGTCCAAGACTGTCCCATTGTCTTACAGAAATCCAAGACTATGTCATTAGCATATTTGTTCACTATCCCACATGAACCATAATGTAATCAATCACATAGCTACAGCACTCGATGTCACAGGAAGGTCAAAAAGATCATCAAGGACATCAACCACCCGAGCCATGTCTTGTTCACCCCGCTATCATACAGATGGCGAGATCAGACCAGGTGCATCAAAGCTTGGACTGAGAGACAGAAAAACAGCTTCTATCTCAAGGCCATCAGACTGTTAAACAGCCATCACTAGCCGGTTACCATCCGGTTACTCAACCCTGCACCATAGAGGCTGCTGCCCTGTATACATAGACATGGAATCACTGGTCACTTTAAATGGAACGTTAGCCACTTTAATAATGTATTCTACTGTATTCTACTGTATACTACTGTATTCTACTGTATTCTACTGTATGCCACTCCGATGATGCTCGTCCTCATATTTATATATTCTTTTACTTTTAGATGTGTGTGTATTGTTGTGTATTGTTAGATACTACTGCACTGTAAGAACACAAGCATTTCGCTACACCTGCAATAGCATCTGCTGAATATGTGTAAGTGGCCAATACAGTTTGATTTGATTTGATTTAGCTACATGGTTGAGGAAAGTATTCTGGAAATGTTAATTACTTGAACTCTATGTATTGCAACTCTATGTAAGCTCAGTGTTATTTAGCAGGGAGGCTGACATCTCAGTGTTATTTAGCAGGGAGGCTGACATCTCAGTGTTATTTAGCAGGGAGGCAGAAAGCTCAGTGTTTTTAGCAGGGAAGCTGAAATCTCAGTGTTATTTAGCAGGGAGGCAGAAAGCTCAGTGTTATTTAGCAGGGAGGCTGAAATCTCAGTGTTATTTAGCAGGGAGGCAGAAAGCTCAGTGTTATTTAGCAGGGAGGCAGAACGCTCAGTGTTATTTAGCAGGGAGGCAGAAATCTCAGTGTTATTTAGCAGGGAGGCAGAACGCTCAGTGTTATTTAGCAGGGATGCTGACATCTCAGTGTTATTTAGCAGGGAGGTTCACATCTCAGTGTTATTTAGCAGGGAGGCTGACATCTCAGTGTTATTTAGCAGGGAGGCTGACATCTCAGTGTTATTTAGCAGGGAGGCTGACATCTCAGTGTTATTTAGCAGGGAGGCAGAACGCTCAGTGTTATTTAGCAGGGATGCTGACATCTCAGTGTTATTTAGCAGGGAGGTTCACATCTCAGTGTTATTTAGCAGGGAGGCTGACATCTCAGTGTTATTGAGCAGGGAGGCTGACATCTCAGTGTTATTTAGCAGGGAGGATGAAAGCTCAGTGTTATTTAGCAGGGAGGCAGAAATCTCAGTGTTATTTAGCAGGGAGGCAGAAATCTCAGTGTCATTTAGCAAGGAGGCAGAAATCTCAGTGTTATTTAGCAAGGAGGCAGAAAGCTCAGTGTTATTTAGCAGGGAGGCAGAATGTTTGAAAGTTAACATTTGTGATTAGAAAGTGCTGTTCCTCTGTCCTCTCTGTATTGGCCAGATAGTGTTGGAGGCAGTGAGGGGGAACATGACTGCCATGACTTCCTCTGCTGGAGCCAGGTGGGAGGCAGTGAGGGGGAACTCAGGGCAGAGTCAAGGGGGAGTTCTGTCAGTAAGTCAGGGGGCTTGTCAGAGAGCGACGCCTACCTGGGGTCTGAGGGGAACCAGAAGGCACTAAGGGGGGCCAGGGGGAGGCCTCAGGCTCCTCCACCTCAACACATGTGTTCTTGAGCTCAGATCTAACTCCCCTACGGATGGTCCTCAGAAGAGCACTCAGCTGGAAAACGATCTGACAGGCGTCTGCACAAACGCACAACATAAACAACCCAGGTTTTAATTAAACCTGATCTAAGAGCCTTACCAGAAAATGAATAAACAACCACAAGGCTGGGAAAAACAATAACAACAAATTGAACACAGCACGCTTCAATGCTTCCCTAAATCAGGCACACTGAATTAATTGTTTATTTAGTTTGACTGTCAAAAGTATGATTTTAATATCCTTTTTAAGATGATTATGATGGGCCTAAATTGCGGAGGAATGAGGTGATGTGAAGATAAATAATGGAAGTGAATACATCAAATAAAATGACTACAATCTGCCAATATTACACAAACATAAACAAATAAACTGTCTGCCAGACATGTGCACACACAGGTAGGCACAAACGGATGCAATGACTCACTCAAGGACTCAAGCAAACACAAACAGTGGCTCTGTTTGAGAGCATCAACATCATGGCTAAATTGTGACTGCCTGACTGATCTACAAAGATTCAATAGTTATTTATTTATTTATAAAATATATATATATATATATATATATATATATATATATATATATATATATATATATATATATATATATATATATATATATTTATAAAAATTCATAAATAATGTATATATTTAAAAAAATAATAATGATGCAACGTGATTTGTAACGTGATTTGTAACGTGATTTGTAGATCAGTCACCTTTAAAGTCGTCTTCAATGGTGAACGGCCATTGTTATTGCATATCTTACCTCATAAATGAATCATGTGTCATTGAAGGCCTACTGGTCAATTCACAATGTATTATAGACCTACACATTGATTTATGTATGGGCTAAGTGGACGTTATAGTGTAGTTTAATATGATTTACAATATATACAGTGGCCCGTAGAGTCCGTCCCATCATGCCTGTCTCTAGTCCACGCTTGGCATTGCACATGGTGATCTTAGGCTTGCTCAGCTGCTCAGCAATGGAAACCCATTTCATGAAGCTCCTGACGAACAGTTCTTGTGCTGACGTTGCTTCCAGAGGCAGTTTCGAACTTGGTAGTTAGTGTTGCAACTGACACGCTACCCTCTTCAGCACTCGGCGGTCCCGTTCTGGGAGCTTGTGTGGCCTACCACTTAGCTACTGAGCCGTAGTTAGTCCTAGACGTTTCCACTTCACAATAACAGCACTTACAGTTGACCGGGGCAGCTCTAGCAGGGCAGAAATTTGACGAACTGACTTGTTGGAAAGGTGACATCTAATGACGTTGCCACGATGAAAGTCACTGAGCTCTTCAATAAGGCCATTCTACTGCCAATGTTTGTCTATGGAGATTGTATAGCTGTGTGCTAGGTAGTGTACAGCTGTCAGCAACGGGTGTGGCTGAAATAGCCAAATCCACTAATGTGAAGGGGTGTCCACATACTTTTGTATATATAGTATACACTGGATTTAGTCTGTTTAAAAAATAATAATGTTTATTAAAAATATTTATAACATTCCACCCATGAGGCCAAAGGGGGCACTTTTGGTCATTGACTGCAGGAAAGGGCTACCCCTAATTTGCTCCAGGGGTGCTGTACTACTATGGCTGGCCCTGTAAAACAACACATTTCACTGCACCTATCTGGTGAACGTGACAATAAGGCACCCTTTCCTTCCTAACTGTGTGGCTCAATATCGCAATGGAAAACATTTATGTAACAAACCTTGCTGAAGAAAAACATGTCACATTTAGAGTAAACCATGTATGCTCTCTGTCCCCTAAAGATACATGTGTCAGTGTGCAGTGAGAGCTGTCCCCCAGGCACTCGAAAGGCTGTGCAGAAAGGAAAGTTTGTCTGCTGTTATGACTGTATCCCATGTGCAGAGGGAGAGACCAGTAACGCTTCAGGTACCACAAGCCCAACAATCAACCTAATCAGATCTTACTCAAGTTGCTCTCTGTGTGTCCTAATCCAGTTTTTCAACGAAATAACTAGGGCTTTAAAATTATGGTGAAAACATGGAGACAGTTTGGGGTTAAGTGGGTTCATATCTTTCTAGAAGCCACAGAGTGCACAGAGGGACATGTCAAAACGCTGAATTCTTTATTCATATAAAAAATCAAATTCATAAAAAAATATACAACAATTTCTACTTAAAATATTAAAGGGACGCAAAAAGGGACTCATTTCGTGGAATGACCCTACTGCTCATCAGAGACACAACATAAATGAAACTAGTAAGTCAACATCAGACATATTTCAGTTTTAAGTTGTTAGGTATGCAGCTCCATATTCCTCTCACACACAGACACATACAAACTTGTGAGCAAGGTGTGTGAACACCTGTTTTCTAGTAAGGTTGGGTGATTAGGGTGTGAGAGATGAGAGATGACATCTGGAGGTCAAGGCTTAGGTTGAGAGGGAGGCACAACTACACACACAAAGGACTTGAATTTGACACCTTCATCCACCTGTATATGCTGGCATTAGCGGTCCAGTAATACACAAACAACGCACACAGTCTGTATTTGTCATCACTCACTAGGAAAAAGTGTCTAACAACATTAGTCAAACTTAAATATGCAGGAGTTTGAATATACAATAAAGGGTAGTTGTTATAAAACAGTTGTGCGGTGTATTTTGGTAGTAGCACAGCCACAACACAGCCCTTATGACCTCATCATTGTCTGATTTGCTTAGATGAAAGCGTCACAGTCTCCAGCATGTATAAAACCCAGACATTTTAGGGGGTGGGGGGTCAGGTCTTCTCTGATACGTTCTGTTAGGAGGCCTCTTACAGAGTGTGTGATGCAGCTGCTGTGGGTGGTAGTGGTGGGGGTGTTAGGAGTTTTTGGGGCAGAGGGAGAGGAGGCTTTCTGTCGGATCCTGGGGAGTCCAGAGCTCCCTCTGCTGTCCAAGGAAGGAGATGTGACTATCGGAGGAGCCTTCTCCATCCACAGCAAAATCACAGAGCCCCCGCTCTCCTTCACATACACACCACCTCCTCTCACCTGCTTCAGGTAAGCTCTTTCACAGACACCCAGTCTCTCTAATGGATTTATATTTCATTGATGTGACAAAAAGAAAATAAGATTGGATCATATGATTAAAAAAACAACTAAACCTGGCAATTAAATCAGACCATGGCTATCTCTGCAGTTTCACATCTTCTACCAGATGAACCCAATGCTTTTCCCCTGCTTTGTTTCTGCAGCATGAACCTCCAAGATGTTCATTTTGCTCAGACCATGATCTTCGCCATCGAAGAGATCAACAACAGCAGTTCTCTGCTCCCCAACGTCTCTATTGGCTACAGGATATATGATAGTTGTGGCTCGACTCTGTCCTCTACGCGTGCGGCCATGGCCCTGATGAATGGTCAGGAGAGGACGGTGGGAAAGACCTGCTCTGGCCAATCAGCAGTCCATGCCATCATCGGAGCCTCTGAATCCTCCTCCACTATTGTGATGTCACGATCCGCAGGAGCTTTTCAAATACCAGTGGTAATATTAATCAAACTCATGTCAAACACATTTAGTTGAACCATACTGGCTGATGAAAAATATATTGTCTTATTCCTCCTGTTCTATCTAGATCAGCCACTTTGCCACCTGTGCTTGTCTGAGTAACAGAAAGGAGTTCCCCTCCTTCTTCAGAACCATCCCCAGTGACTTCTATCAGAGCAGAGCCCTGGCCCAGCTGGTCAAACACTTTGGCTGGACCTGGGTGGGGGCTGTAAGAAGTGACAATGACTACGGCAACAACGGCATGGCCACTTTCATGGAGGCTGCAGGTCTTGAGGGGGTGTGTATAGAATACTCTGAGGCTATCTTATGGAACAGCCCCAGGGAGCAGATAGCCAGGGTGGTTGAGGTGATCAGCAGGGCCAGCTGCAGGGTTGTGGTGGCATTTCTGTCCCAGTGGGAGATGAAGGTTCTGCTGGAGGAGGCTCTGGCCCAGAACCTGACTGGGCTGCAGTGGGTGGGCAGTGAATCTTGGATCACTGCTGATTACCTGGCCACCAGGAGGAGCTTTGCTGTCCTCAGCGGCACTCTGGGATTCACTATCAGTAAATCGAAGATCCCAGGTCTCAGAGAGTTCCTGCTCCGGGTCGGTCCAGCCCAAGACCCAAACAACACCCTGCTCAGAGAGTTTTGGGAGACCACGTTCAGCTGCAGGTTTTCCCCTCAGGAGGAGAGAGACGGCGGGCCTAGGCAGAGTCAGTGCTCTGGGTCTGAGAGACTGGAGGAAATCAGTAACCCCTTTACTGACACATCCGAGCTGAGGTTCTCTAATAATGTGTATAAGGCAGTGTATGCTGTGGCCCACTCCATACATGACCTGCTGACCTGCAGGCAGGGTAAAGGCCAAGGTGGGAATAGGAACTGTGCACACAGAGACAGCATTGAGCCAGGACAGGTGAGCGGCTACCTCTATGGGCCATTGATAGTTCATTTTGTTCAACTGACTGACTGGTTTTATGAAAATGCCAAATATTTACAATCACACCATTTTATTTCTAAAGTACGTGAATTCTACACTTAGAAAAAATGTGCTATCTAAACCTAAAAGGGTTCTTCAGCTGTCTCCATAGGAGAACCCTATGAGGAACCCTTTTTGGTTCCAGGTAGAAACCTTTGAGTTCCAGGTAGAACGCTTTTGGGTTCCATGTAAAACCTTTCCCACAGAGGGTTCTACGTGGAACCCAAAGGGCTCTACCTGGAACCAAAAAGTGTTCTCCTATGCTGTGTGCTGTGTATGTATTTTACACTGTCAGTTCATGTTGATTCTTTTGAACTCATGCAGCTGTTGAGATACCTTCAGGACGTAAACTTCACTATGAAGTCGGGGGAGAGAGTTTATTTTGATGAGAACGGAAACCCCACAGCCAAATATGAGCTGGTGAACTGGCAGAGAGACCAGGCAGGAGAGACTGTGTTTGTCACAGTGGGGAGTTACGATGCCTCTCTCCCTAATGGAGACCAGTTTGCCATGAATGGGATGAAGATAGCTTGGGCTGGAAATCCCTTAAAGGTACACAGTTACACAGAAAACACACGGTAGCAGTAACAGGTACTTTCAGAAAATACAGATCATTAGATTAAAGATATTTTAATTGATGGGAGAAATCTGATGAAACATACTGTGAGAATGAATTGAATGTAATGATTGTGTGACCAAGGGGTTTAATAACGTGAGTGAATGAGTAAAGAGAGAGAGACAGGGAGAGGGAGTGACCAGGTGTTGTATTGTTTCAGAAGCCTCAGTCTGTGTGTAGTGACAGCTGTCTCCCAGGGTTCCGCCAAGCAGAGATCAAAGGAATGCCAGTCTGCTGTTTTTCCTGTGTTCCCTGTGCTGCTGGGGAGATCAGCAACTTAACAGGTGAGACAACTGAAAAAAAGGTTTAGAAAAAAGGGTTCCAAAAGGGTTCTTCAGGTGTCCCCATTGGAGAACCCTTTTTGGTCCCATGTCGAATGCTTTTTGGTTCCAGGTAGAACTCTTTTGGGTTCTACCTGGAACCAAACGGGTTCTACTTGGAACCAAAAAGGGTTCTTGAAAAGGTTCTCCTATGGGTACAGCCGAAGAACCCTTTCAGGTTCTAGATAGCAATTTTTTGGGAGCCCTAAGAACCGTTTATTTATTTTTGGTCTGGGGGCCCCATAGCGGCCTCTTATGTCGCTCTGACTGATACTAACAAAATCCACTGACCACAAAGATACATCAAATGTAGAATCTGTTAACTTCTAGAATATAATACCTTACTTGACTATAGATCAGTGTTGTGACATGAGCGTTTTCCTTGTAGATTCAGCTGAATGCACACAGTGTTCCTTAGAATACTGGTCAAACGGAGACAAGAGTCGCTGTGTCCCGAAGATGGTGGAATTTCTCTCATTTGACGAAACCATGGGAATCCTCCTGGCTGCAATCTCATTGGTCGGAGCGTGTTTAACCACAGTGGTGTCATTGGTCTTCTTTTGCTTCAGAGCCACCCCCATCATCAAGGCCAGCAACTCAGAGCTGAGCTTCCTGCTTCTCTTCTCCTTGACTCTGTGTTTTCTGTGTTCTCTTACTTTCATTGGCCGGCCCTCTGAGTGGTCCTGTATGCTGCGCCACACAGCGTTTGGGATCACCTTTGCTCTGTGTATGTCCTGCGTCCTGGCGAAGACCATAGCGGTGTTGATAGCTTTCCAGGCCACAATGCCAGGCAACAAATTTCCCCAGTGCTCTATTCCTCTCCAGAGAGTGGGTGTGTTCAGCTGTACCCTCCTACAGGTAGTTATATGTGTTATCTGGTTAGCTCTCGCCCCTCCAGTCCCATTCAAAAACACAGCCCACGCCACTGAAAAGATCATTCTAGAGTGTGATGTGGGTTCAGCTATTGGTTTCTGGGCTGTGTTGGGGTATATAGGACTCCTGGCTCTCTTGTGCTTTGTGCTGGCTTTTCTGGCTCGAAAGCTGCCTGATAACTTCAATGAGGCCAAATTCATCACCTTCAGCATGCTCATATTCTGTGCAGTCTGGATCACCTTTATCCCAGCTTATGTCAGCTCTCCTGGGAAGTTCACTGTAGCTGTGGAGATATTTGCTATTCTGGCATCCAGTTTTGGGTTGCTTTTCTGTATATTTGCTCCAAAGTGTTATATCATATTACTTAAACCAGAGAAAAACACAAAAAAACACATGATGGGGAAAAGTAATGCAAAAGCACAATAATGTAATTAGGGACGGGGACCTGGAGGAACAGGGTTTAATTTTCATTCAGGGGGAGGGTTTAGTATTTTTTAAATCTAGTCCAGGGGAGGGTCATGTAATTTGTAATTGATGACATTTCTTAATTGTTTAAGAATTAGGCTATATCTCTATGTGTGCCATACGCTATTTAGTGTGGTCTGAATTAAATTATCCATACCATAGGCTAGGCTATACGGAGTGGATGCTCGGAAATGCACAGTGCAAAGCTATATTTCTAAGAAAATTAAATTGAGTTTTTTGCGCTGCTGGGATGGTATAAATAGCCCTGGCCTGCTCTGCTCTCACTGATCCAAACCTTTTTTTGTGCTGCCTTCCAGCTAGCAGCCCTGTGCACGGTGGACTGTTATGCCACAACCTTCCGGCTAGCAGCCCTGTGCACGGTGGTCTATTAACCCACAACCTCCTGACTAGCAGCCCTGTGCACGGTGGTCTGTTATCCCACAACCTCCTGGCTAGCAGCCCTGTGTCAAAATTGCTAGGTTGTCATGGAATGCTTATGAGACAAAGAACAGTTTCCTAGTAATAAAGGTTAAATCAAAAATATTATTATTAATTAGCGTTTTTTTCATGGAGTTTTCATGGAGGGTTTAGTTAAAATATATGTTGCTTAAATCACATCACTATAACCTACAGCACATGTTGACTGATATGAAATGAAACATTTCCCAGGGACACATTATAATAATAATGCTAAACCATTCATTAATAATTTTAAAAAAAGTGTATTTCTGCCTGAATCGCGGTTTTACCGGAAACGTTCTGATTTTACCCAAAGACTCGCCACGTAAAAAACAATGTTTCTTCAGAGAACTTATGTTTTAGAATCTATATTCAGAAGTGACTGAGCCATTAGTTCTGGGACCGGACTATTCTTAACTAACACCTGATAGGTCAACTGTTTTGTCAATCACTCAGTGAGTGTCATCATTAGTGGAAAATTAAACATTGAAAGAAATCAAATCAGCAAATCAAATCAAATGTATTTAGAAAGCCCTTTTAACATGAGCAGATGTCACAAAGGGCTTACACAGAGACCAGGCCTAAAACACCAAACAGCAAGCAATGCAGATGTAGAAGCTCGGTGGCTAGGAAAAAATCCCTAAAAAGGCAAAAACCTAGGAAGAAACCTAGAGAGGAACCAGGCTCTGTGGGGTGTCCAGTCCTCTTCTGGCTGTGCCGGGTGGAGATTATAAGATTGTTGTTCATAGATGACCAGCAGGGTAAAATAATAATCACAGTGGCTGTAGAGGGTGCAACAGGTCAGCACCTCAGGAGTAAATATCACTTGGCTTTTCGTAGCCAAGCATTGAGAGGTTGAGACAGCAGGTGTGAGAGAGAGAGAGAGAGAGAGAGAGAGAGAGAGAGAGATGGGAAAATTAGAATGAGCATACTGATGTTCACACAGGACACCAGATAAGACATGATAATTTCACCAGATAGGACAGACTGACCCTAGCCCCCCGGCACATAGACTATTGCAGGATAGATACTGGAGGCTGAGACAGGCGGAGTCGGGGGGACACTGTGGGCCTGTCCGACGATACCACCAGACAGGGCCAACCAGCCAGGAAATAACCCCAACCACTTTGCCAAAGCACAGCCCCCCACACCACTGGAGTGATACGCTCCTACAGCATCATACCCGTCATTAATGGGAACATGTGAAGGAGTCCAGATGGAGCGTTGTCAGGACCCTGAGAGGTGAGACACTGCAGCTAGCAGACCTCCTGCTGATCACTCTGCTAACAGTGACAGCGAAGGATTGGGGGCCTGTGTGCAGACCTTATGGAACAAAATAACTGGTGCAGTTCTCAAAGGAGGGGGACATCAACTTAGGAGGCATTTTCTCCTTTCACCAAAACCCAGTCAGTGTGACTCCAACTCTGCAAGTCAACTCAGGAAGCATCCCGTGTGAAGGGTAAGAAAGTTTTTAAAAAAATAGTTTGGTGCGAATCATAATGCTTTTATGTCTCTGTTCACATATACAAACATGTATGATCACAGAGTAAGACTAATCATATTCAAAAAGTGTTGAAAAGCGTCTGTCTCTGCCTGGGATTTCACAGACAGAAACAGAAGTGACAGTAGTAAATTCCAGTATGCCAGTATGCCAGTATGCCCAGAACATGATCTTTGCCATAGTGGAGATAAATAACAGCTCTGAGCTGCTGCCAGGGCTGTCTCTGGGCTAAGGGATCTTTGACTCGTGCCCCAGTATCTGCGCGGGCGTCCCTGGCTCTGATAAATGGATATGAGGAGGGGCCACAGAGCTGAACCAAGCCCTCCACCGTGCACGCTGACATAGGGAGACCACCTCCACCCCTACTATAGGCATGGCGCGCACCATAGAGCTCTTCCACATACCAATGGTGAGTCAGGGAGTGTGTGTGTGAAGGCAGAGATGACACTGTGTGAAAATACTGTCTTACCTATGTGCTACTTTTACAGAATGGCAACATTGGAGCAGTGTGCTAGAAACATATGACTGTGATTGTTGTCTTCCAGCTCAGTCATTCAGCCACCTGTGCCTGTCTACAGAGAGTAGTTTCCCTCCTCTTCAGAACCATCCCCAGAGCCCTGGCCCAGCTGGTCAAACACTTTGGCTGGACCTGGGTGGGGACTGTTAGAGGTGACAATGACTACGGCAACAACGGCATGGCCACCTTCCTGAAAGCAGCGTCCAGTGAAGGGGTGTATGTAGAGTACTCAACTCAACTATGTAGAGTACTTACTAAAACAAAAGTCTGAGGTAAGGACCTGTTAGGGAGAGGCCTCCATCAGTCAATCAACACAAGTGTGTCTGTGTGACTGTTCTGGATGGTTTTGTGTGTGACTGTGTTCCTTTGGGCCAAGTCTATTTACAGTGAACGTTTTGTATTAAAGAATACTGTATGGTTGTGTGTGATTGTGAGTAGAACTGAGTGATCCCCTGGTGTAAAGTGTGTCTGTGTGTTCCAGGGACACAGGTTCATCTGCAGTGAGAGCTGTCTGCCAGGGACCCGCAGGGCCTTTGTTAAGGAGAAACCTGTCTGCTGCTTCGCCTGTGCAGATGGGAAGATGGGAAGTTCAGCAAAACCTCAAGTAAGACCTCGTAACTCGTAGCCTTCATCATCGTCATGTTGGGAAAAATCTCAGCCAGCACTTTACTGTCTATGTTAATATGTACTCGCTGTACTCGCATAATACAACTGTTCATGCTTTCAGATGCAGTGACCTGTGCAACAAGTCACACGAAGAGGAGGATGTCATTTGAAATGGATTGAATACCTCACCTTCAGGGAACTCACGGATATACTGTTGGTAACATTCTCTGTGTTTGGTGGGTTTCTGACAATGACAATAGCACTGATATTCATCCACTACAGACAGACTCCCATCGTCAGGGCCAACAACTCAGAGCTGAGCTTCCTGCTTCTCTTCTCCTTGACTCTATGTTTTCTGTGTTCTCTTACTTTCATTGGCCGGCCCTCTGAGTGGTCCTGTATGCTGCGCCACACAGCGTTTGGGATCACCTTCGTCCTCTGCATCTCTTGTGTTCTGGGGAAAACAATAGTGGTGTTGATGGCCTTCAGGGCTACACTTCCAAGCAGTAATGTCATGAAATGGTTTGGGCCTCCACAGCAGAGACTCAGTGTTCTGGCTTTCACTCTCATACAGGTCCTGATCTGTGTTCTTTGGTTAACAGTCTCCCCTCCTTTCCCCTACAAGAATATGAAGACCTATAAGGAAAAGATCATTCTAGAGTGTGATGTTGGTTCAGCTATTGGTTTCTGGGCTGTGTTGGGGTATATAGGACTCCTGGCTCTCTTGTGCTTTGTGCTGGCTTTTCTGGCTCGAAAGCTGCCTGATAACTTCAATGAGGCCGAATTTATCACCTTCAGCATGCTCATATTCTGTGCAGTCTGGATCACCTTTATCCCAGCTTATGTCAGCTCTCCTGGGAAGTTCACAGTAGCTGTGGAGATATTTTCCATTCTGGCCTCTAGTTATGGAATCCTATTTTCTCCCCAAATGCTAGAAAATTTCTTATAAAGCAGAGAAAACATTTGATGGGTAATGTGTCATCAAAAGCACTTGTTTCTGCACGTTTTGAATATACTTTACATTACTGACTTGAAAATGTTTTGATGTTAGATTACATTTTTTATACAGTCTTTGTTAAATTAAATGTTTCTAGATAATATTATTTATTGTAAGTTTCATTTCGTCTCTTTATATCCTTATCTGTGCAATAGTTAATACATTGTGGCTGATAATGTTTTTTCTGATAATTTCTCAAAGATCTGTGGAGATAATAAAATGTTGAAATCACATCTGCCAGTTCTATTAAAGTTAAAATCACAACCACAAAACAATGAACTCATTATGCTGTCTATTTTAAGGGGTCCCTATTACAGACTGCACGCCTGGTATGGCAACTGCTCGGCATCTGACCGTACGGCACTATAGAGAGTAGTGCGTACGGCCCAGTACATTGATAGTCTAGAAACTAAAGCTTTGGTTGTCTTCCTCTCAGGCTTCCATGTCTTCTCCCTGGACCTCCTCAATGTCCACCTCTTGTACCTCAGCCTCTGAGGCTTCATCTTCACTGTCACTTTCCAACCTTGTTGAGGATGGCTCGTTGTCAGGCTCTAAAAGCCTCACATTTACCCGGATGGCCACCAATTTTTCAACTCTTGTATTGGTCAGCCTGTTGCGTGCTTTGGTGCGTGTGTTCCAAAACAGGGACCAGTTGTGCTCTGAGGCGGCTGATGGTCGTGGGATTTGGAGGATGATTGAGGTAACAGGGGAAAGAGCCTCAGATCCACAAAGTCCCTTCCACCAGGTGGCTGATGAGATATGTTGGCACGACTGCCATACTGCATCTCCATCCCAATGCCCTTGCTTGGAAGTGTACTTCGCCAGACTGCTAAGAACCTTGCCCTCATCCAAGCCAAGGTGGCGAGACACGGTAGTGATGACACCATAGGCCTCTCTGCCCCAGACTGGATGCTCTTGCCAGCATACTTGGGGTCCAACATGTACGCTGCGGCGTGTATGGGTTTCAGACAAAAGTCTTCACACTTTTTTATGTATTTCAGAACTGCAGTTTCCTCTGCTTGGAGCAACAGTGAAGTGGGCAGGGCAGTACAGATTTCTCCTCTTACATCTACAAGAAGAGTCTGAACATCAGACAGGATGGCATTGTCTCCCTCAATCTGTGCAATGGCTACTGCTATAGGTTTCAGGATTTTCAGGCTGCTTACCACTCTCTCCCAAAATACATCATCCAGGAGGATCCTCTTGATGGGGCTGTCCATAACGGAAGACTGTGAAATGGCCAATTCTTGGAGAGACTCCTTCCTCTCCAGGAGACTGTCAAACATGATGACAACGCCACCCCAAAGGGTGTTGCTGGGCAGCTTCAATGTGATACTCTTATTCTTCTCACTTTGCTTGGTGAGGTAGATTGCTGCTATAACTTGATGACCCTTCACATACCTAACCATTTCATTGGCTCTCTTGTAAAGTGTATCCATTGTTTTCAGTGTCATGATGTCCTTGAGGAGCAGAGGAGCAGGGGTGAATGCTGGGCGAAGGACATTCAGAAATCTCTTCCAATACACATTGCCTGTGAGCATCAAAGGTGAACCAGTTGCATACAGAGCTCGAGCAAGACATTCATCAGCATTTCTCTGACTACGTTCCTCCATGGAGTCCAAAAAACTTCTGATTCCAGGAGGACCATCAGCTGTTGCTATTGATAAGGTGTCTGATTCATCATTTTCACCTCGAATAGAAGTAGAGGGACTTTTGTCAGAGGTTGCTTGTTGTGAGCGCTGAGGGAACTTTATGCACTTGGCCAGATGATCCTGCATCTTTGTTGCGTTCTTCACATATGATTTGGCACAGTATTTGCAAATGTCTCCACACATCAGCATTTTCCTTTAAAGAATAGAAAAAAATGACAAAAAAAATACCCAAATACAATTCCATGTACAGATAAATAGTTAAGCAGTTAGATTAAACAACTCCTTTGTAAGATAAATATTTTAAAATGAAACATGTATGGAAACAGGCACAACTAGATCTGACTATAATTACAATTGTGTATTCCATTAAATTAATGTGTTGCTTAGTGTCAGGCTCTGGCCATAGAGAAGCAATAGGCATCTCTATGTAGCTATGGTCAGAGTCTGAGTGTCGTTCTTTTCTGTTTATTTGTGGGTTTGGGTGGATCTCTAATTAGAGGCAGCTGCTATCCGTTGTCTCTAATTAGGGATCCAATATATGTTGAGTCTGTCCCTCACGCGGGTGTGGGTTGTTATCGTACCTATCGATGTATGTCGCAGTCACGGTGAGAAGTAAGTGTGCCTTATTTTTACGTCCGTTCATTTCGTGTGTTTTGGTGAACGTGACGGTAGTTATTCGTGTGTTTGTGTCCTGTAGTTCGCCATTTGTTTGTTTACATATAGAAAATAATAAACATCAATGTCGAACTACTATCCCTGCGCTGCGCCTTGGTCATTCCCACACCCACATCGTGACACTTAGATGGATTCTTATGGCGTGTAAGACAATTTTTGCCGTATTCTTTCAGTTGCAACCCTGGCAGTCTTAAGCGGTCTTGGGAGCAAATAAAAAATAAATATAATTCAAACCAGTAAGTAGGCTTATTGTCTGCCTGCTATTTCATAAAAGCCCTCTTTAATAGACTGTGTGGGCAAGTGGCCTGGGAACACAACAAATGTATCAAGTAGCTCTGTTAGAGCAAGAACCACCTTGCTGAATTGTGTGGCAGACCGTGTTTTTGCTTATGTTCTCCGCATCACCCACAGGATACATTAAACTACCTGTAGCAAAAAAAAATGCAACCCTATGCATACAGTCTGTGGAACTGTAAGCGCACGACTTCGATGTGTCGCACTGGAAACATACGGCTCAAGAAGCTGACAAATATACGTAATTCCCTCCGCTGAGAATCATAAAAATACTCATCAGAGAAAGCCGAGGGGTTTTGTTGGTCTCTAAATATTCTTGCTTTTCTAAGAGACCCTCTCACTATCCGCGCACCGAGCTCCACAGGATCTTCTAAGAATTGATTGGTCGGTAGAGTTTGTCTTATGATCATCTGAAGTGCATTTATAAACCATTATTCAACAAAGCTTAATAGGCTTACAGAGCTTCATCAGCCAGGACTAGACATTGGGCAATCAGAATACCCGCATCCCTGCACAACGGATACATATGTATGCACATTCTCATAACAATGCAAGCCTACTCTTGTGTGTATATGGGTTTGAGTGTGGGCGTGGGTGTATGTGTGGGAGTGGAGAGGTATGTGTTTGCGGGTGGGGGCGTGTGCAATATTATAATTGGATTACATATAGTTTTGAAAAACTATATGATTACTTCTTGGATTACTTTTAAATTCAGAAAGCATTTTCCCTGCACAGACCTGCACCTTAGAGCCTATTTGCACCGTAGAGACTATATGCACCTCAGAAATGATTTACACTGACTACCCACACATCCAATCCTTACTCATAAACTTGCAAACACACACACAAACACACACACGCACTCAGTTTTCATATAAAAGTTGACTTATTTACTTGTGGCACTTAATCCCAAATTGGTTATCCAGCAGTTTTGTAAGAAGGGCTCACCCTCTGTTCAAAAAGTACCTTTTTGCCATTATCCAGATGACAAACTCTAATTTTTGAAAATGAAACCTTGCTCAAAGTATCGTCTTTTCTAAAACAAGCAATACAAAAGCTGATTACAAACTCAAATATACCTATTAATAAAAAAAACATTCTTTATGTTTTTTTAATGGTATTATCTTTAATAATGATAATATGAATAGGAATGGTGAAGTTATGTCACACAATAGGAATGGTGACGCTATCAAAAATATATGGGAATGTTTGCTCTATCCAAAGTTATAACCAACTGATTGCAGCATTACCTCAAAAATGTAGGAGGCAAGTGAAAAGGGGAGAAAGTAGGGAACTTGTTTGTCTGCCCTATATTAAAGATACAAAAATATACTTGTGTCATTTGAGGACAAACATTTTGACAGCTGCGCCATACAGCCAAGCTTGATTCAAAACTTTGAGTTATTCCAATGTAAATTGTTATACAAAATTCTGGCTGCCAACAGAATGTTATATATAGTGTATCTCAGCTCTGGTGATTTTGATGCAAATAGAGAGAATCATTAGAACATTTATTCTGGTATTAACCCCATGTAGCTTGTTTCTGGTCACAGGTTCAGGAATGGCTGGAAATCACAACATTCACTTAAAACGGACCCTACAAATAGCACCCCATCTTCCTCATGATCCCCAGTGTATTTATACCTCTGTTCTCTGTTTGTCTTTTGCCAGTCCGTTTTGTTCGTCAAGCCTACCAACGGTTTTCCCCCTTGCTCCTGTCTATCTTTGTAGTTCCTGTTGTCTAGCTTTCCCGGTTTTGACCATTCTGCTTGCCCTGACCCTGAGCCTGCCTGCCGTTCTGTACCACGTCACATGATCTGGATTATTGAACTCTGCTTGCCCTGACCCTGAGCCTGCCTGCCTTTCTGTACCTTTCGGACTTTGAACTGTGTAACGGACCTCTGCCTGCCCTTGACCTGTCGTTTTGAACTGTCGTCTTGGTAATAAACTTTACACTGTCTGCATCTGGGTCTTCTCTTGAAACCAAGGGAACTTTGTCTAGCCTAGCGGTTAGAGCATTGGGCCAGTAACTGAAACGTCGCTGGTTTGAATGCCCGAGCCGACAAGGTGAAAAACGTGTTGATGTGTCGTTGAGCAAGGCACTTAACCCTAATTTACTCCAGGGGCGCCGTACTACTATGCCTGACCCTGTAGGTAGGCTGTCATTGTAAATAAGAATTTCTTCCTAACTGACTTTTCTAGTTAAATAAAGGTTAAAATAAAAATCTATAAAATGATGGTCACAGGTGTCCTAAGACATTAAAAGTAAAGTGATGAATAGTATGGGGGTTTTAAGGTCAGTGGTAAAGCTGTTCAGCTAAAATAGTGTAGAAATCTTTAATCAATGACAACGTTTGACATGATCACTACTCAATATGACCCCACCTGGAATTTGAATTCACAACCTCTCTTTGTGCCAGAAGAAGTCCGCAACACATTACCTATAATGCATCTCTGCACTTAGCGAAAGAGAGCCGTCTGCACTGATATTTTAGTTATCAGTTAACCTGACTATTCTCTTAATGATTTAATTTACTTATTTCAGCTATTTGAGGTTGGGTTTTCAATATGGTTGTCTAACGTTGGTGGGACATATCATTCTCTTTTAACGTTACTCCTCAATCACTACCATAAATATCATTGTTTTTCTTCAGTGTATTTTTAACAGAGCTGAGATTTCTTTTGAACTGCAAAGTGCAGGAATAGGCCTACAGGTGAAATCAGTCTTTAACACAGACGTGGTGGCGTATCAGGAAGATCGGCATACTGTGACCTAAGAGGTTGTGAGTTCAAATCCCAGGTGAATGTTAAATAATAATTTCTGAAAGAATAAACATACACAATGTAATCATGTATATACACTGGCAGCCAAAAGTTTGGAATATTACTCATTTGAGGGGTTTTCTTTATTTGCACTATTTTTTACATTGTAGAATAAAAGTGAAGACATCAAAACTATGACATAACACATATGGAATCATGTAGTCACCAAAAAAGTGTTAAATAAATAGCCACCCCTTGCCTTGATGACAGCTTTGCATACTCATGGCATTCTCTCAACCAGGGCTACGCTGGGGGGATGTCTACGATGTCTACGATGAGAGAGGGAGGTGGGATGGTGACAGAGGCTGGGTTACGCTACTAATATGAGCATGGGTACAGGATGAGAGAGGGAGGTGGGATAGTGACAGAGGCTGGGTTACACTACTAATATGACCATGGGTACAGGATGAGAGAGGGAGGTGGGATAATGACAGAGGCTGGGTTACGCTACTAATATGAGCATGGGTACAAGATGAGAGAGGGAGGTTGGGTGGTGACAGAGGCTGGGTTACGCTACTAGTATGAGTGAGCAGTGGATAGATGAGTCCCGCCTCCCTCTCTCATCCTGTACTCATGGGACATAGTAAACATTAGAACCACATCCCACTCGTTGAGAGGGAGTGTATGGAAAGTCCCAGAATCTTAGGGGGCGCTCTCACCTCTATAAAGAGAGGAACCCTTCGGTCTGCCCTGTCAGACACAGCTGCCCTGCTGAAGCCTGGTATGGCACTGAGAACAGACATGGTTCTCCGGCTGCTGCTGGTGGTGGTGAGGGGTATGGCTGCTCAAGCCCCAGCATGCTCTCTACTGGGCCAACCTGCAGTGCCTCTCCTGTCTGCCAAGGGGGACATTAACATTGGGGCAGTGTTCTCCCTACATAGGAATGCACTCTTCAAGGTCCATTCCTTCACCTCCAGACCAGAGAAAACGCCCTGTATCAGGTATGTGTTGAAAACAACTGTCTGTTGGTACTTTTCACTGTGTGGGAATATTTCTCATCAAGATAGATGTTTTTGTCTCTTTGCAGTGAAATTAGGCATAGGTCTGAATAACACTATTGTAGATGATCTGTGTGTTTATTTTTGGACAAAACAAATATATATTTGTTTTGGTTAATATGCATATGTGATTCCTGGCTTCTGCTAACTTTTTTTGTTTGTTACCTCTGTTCAGTTTCAACCCACGTGAGTTCCAGTTTGCCCAGACAATGATCTTTGCTCTGGAGGAGATAAACAACAGCAGTGATCTGCTGCCAGGGTTGTCTCTGGGTTATCAGGTCTACGACTCCTGTGGCTCTGTCCCCCTGGCCATCCACTCAGCCCTGGCTCTGATGAACAGCCCTCAACCTGAGGACAGCCTGGGTGACCCCTCCTCCTGCTCCAGACCTCCAGCCATGTTGGGCATCGTAGGAGAGTCAAGCTCCACACCTACCATCGGAATATCATCCCTGGTCGGACCATTCAGCATCCCTGTGGTGAGACACCTTCAGGTTTTGGCTTTTTAGAGGTAGTATACTCAATGTCAGCTATGTATGAAAGATCAATTCAAATCTTCCCTTTTCTTCCACACAGATCAGCCACTTTGCCACCTGTGCTTGTCTGAGTAACAGAAAAATGTTCCCCTCCTTCTTCAGAACCATCCCCAGTGACTTCTATCAGAGTAGAGCACTGGCAAAGCTGGTCAAACACTTTGGCTGGACCTGGGTGGGGGTGGTGAACAGCAACAATGACTATGGAAACAACGGCATGGCCACCTTTATGGAGGCCACGTGGCATGAAGGGGTCTGTGTAGAGTACCAAGAGGCCATCTACCGCACAGACCCCCGAGAGAGGCTCCTGGAAGCGGTCAGGGTGATCCGGAGGGCCAAAGCCAGGGTGGTGGTACTGTTCCTGAGCCTGGGGGACCTCATCCCCCTGCTGAATGAGCTGGCCCTGGAGGGAGACCCAGGGCTGCAGTGGGTGGGCAGTGAGTCCTGGATCACAGCCAGACTGCTGGCAGAGAACAAGGCCTACAGCTTCCTGAGGGGGGCGGTGGGCTTTGCCATCAGGAATGCCTGGCTGGATGGTCTGGAGGGGTTCCTTGACAGGGTGCACCCCTCCCAGGCACCAGACAACATCCTGCTCAGAGAATTCTGGGAGACTGTGTTCCAGTGCTCCTTCGAGGGTGGCGGCAGCGAGCGGGGAAGCGGCGTGCTGTGCACAGGAACAGAGAGCTTAGCAGAGCTGAAGAACCAATACACTGATGTGTCAGAACTGAGAATATCCAATAAAGTGTACACAGCTGTATACGCCATCGCACACGCTCTACACAACCTACTGACAGATTTCAGGAATGACACAGACAGCGGCAACAAACCAGTCTACACACCACAGCAGGTGACTTTAGACCATCATTGTAAATAATAATTTGTTCTTAACTGACTAACTGGTTAATCTCTCTCTCAATTACATTTTTCATTTAAATGTAAGGACTTTATTTACATGGGAAACATTTGTTTACATTGCCAAAGCAAGTGAAATAAACAATAAACATTAACAGTAAACATTACACTCACAGAAGTGGTAACGATGTGCAAATAGTTAAAGTACAAAAGGGAAAATAAATAAACATAAATATGGGTTGTATTTACATGGTGTTTGTTCTTCACTGGTTGCCCTTTTCTTGTGGCAACAGGTCACACATCTTGCTGCTGTGATGACACACTGTGGTATTTCACCCAGTAGATTTATCCAAATTTGATTTGTTTTCTAATTCTTTGTGGATCTGTGTAATCTGAGTGAAATATGTGTCTCTAATATGGTCAGAGATTTGGCAGGAAGCGCAGCACAGTTTCCACCAAATTTAGTTGGCAGTGTGCACATAGCCTGTCTTCTCTTGAGAGCCAGGTCTGTACATAGTCAAAGATTTCTGAGTGTCTCTCTCTCTCTCTCTCTCTCTCTCTAGGTGCTACAGTACCTGAAGGAGGTGAGGTTTAGGGTAAAGACAGGAGAGGAGATCTGGTTTGATGCTAACGGGGATGTGGTGGCGTGCTACGACCTGGTGAACTGGCAGCAGGAGAAGGATGGGACCCTGCAGTTCCATGCTGTGGGGCTGTATGATTCCTCAATGCCCCCTGAACAGCGCTTTACCATCAAACAGGGAAAACTGGTCTGGGCAGGGGGCCAGGCAGAGGTACGACACAATAATATATAACACACATAATACTTTGGTACATTTAGAAACTACTCTCACAGTAGTCATATATTTTGCACACAAACTGCCGCCCATATGGAGTAAGAAATCATGAATGTATTTACGTGTAAATGTCACGGTGCGCATTATATAAGGGACGGTAAACGGAGCGCTGGTGAAGTGTCATCCTTTTTATTTCAAATGAGATGTCCTCACGAAGCATTCAAATAAAAAGGAGAGTGAAAAAATATAACTATTAACAAACAAAAACACAGTGACTTACTTGCTGAGCTACAGGCAGTGCAGACAAGCAGGAACAATGATCCACACACAGGTGGAAATGTGAGGAGCTTAAATACACTCCCCAATCAGAGACAACGCTAGACAGCTGTCTCTGATTGGGGATGATAATCTCCCTAATAAGTGTGTGAGGACTTGGTTGTGTGCCTCTCTCCTCCCCTAGGTGGGAGTAAGAGGCCTTACCACAACCAAGCCCTCACAGTAAATGTCTTGGTTCTTTGTGTATTTCTGTCAGAACCAGGCCTTCTTGGAAAGGGGGTTGGTTGGGCCTTTCCGCGGCACACTTTTAAGGCTCTGATTGTCCAAAAGGGGTCCCCACTCGTCTTCTATTGTTGTTCTCCTCTGCAGTCGTCCAGTATCCGGTGACTTGTTGTGTACTTCTGAACAGAACTATAGAGTTCATTCTACTTCTATTTGTTCTGGAAGATGACTATTTGAAGATAGGCTAGCCAGCCATGTCAATGGTTCCCAGTGGAGTGATGAGAGTAGTTGAATAGTCCCACTTAAATACTGTACTTAGAACAGCTAATCAGCCGCACCAGTGACTTGATCGTCTCTACCTCGTGTTGAGATTCAGGGTTCGAACCACTATGGATGTGCAGCTGCAGCTATGCATCTTTCTGGTCTAAATGTTAATTTCTTGACCAATCCTTTATACACTCTGGTCGAAAAAGACGGTTCCGTCAGGCTGACACGCTCTCTGACCTCATTTGGGCCTTGGCTGCTTACAGTGCAAAACATATTATCTCTTAAGGCTCCTAAAATCACATCCCTATCTTAACAAAGATACTTTGATATTTGTTTATATTTCATGCACAACGTATAGGATGGACATTTTGTACATGTATTTAAAATGTTTCTTTCTTTCTATATTTTGTATTTTTTTACCTTCATTTAACTGGACAAGTCAGTTATGAACAAATTCTTATTTACAATGACGGCCTACACCGGCCAAACTCGAGCAACGCTAGGCCAATTGTGTGCCACCCTATGGAACTCTCAATTACGACCGGTTGGGACGCAGCCTGGATACAAACCAGGGTGTCTGTAGTTTAGGGTGTATACTTTCCAAGAAACAGTATTTCCTTGATAACATTTTTAATGACATCACAAAATAACCAACAATATTACATTAGTTTTCAACAGATCACTTCTGAACATTCCCCACCCACTCTGTTAGGAATATTGTTCCAATATTTGCTCCCATAATGTCTACATAACCACATAGTCTACCTCAATTGTATTGTTTGTATTTGTCATATAACTTCACCAAGATATGACATTAAAACGTTTTTGGACAATTATTTATATAAAATACACCAATATTTACACGTTTTATTCTCGCTGCAGGCACCTGTGTCAGTGTGCAGTGAGAGCTGTCCCCCAGGCACTCGTAAGGCTGCACAGAAAGGAAAGCCTGTCTGCTGTTATGACTGTGTACCATGTGCAGAGGGAGAGATCAGTAATATCACAGGTAATATATAATGCATTTAGGGATACCTACAATCCTTTCAAGGTCTATCACTGCCCAACAGGACCAATAGATATCAAAGAACACATGACACAGTGGCCTGATTCATGGAATGAATAATGATGTTCTAATCTCCTTACAGATTCTAACGGCTGCTATCGATGTGACTTGGAGTACTGGTCAAATGAGAAAAGGGACCGCTGTGTGTTGAAACCAGTTGAATTCCTCTCCTATGAAGAAATCATGGGCATAGTTCTGGTATTTTTCTGCTTATTGGGGTCCTGTGTTACTACTCTGGTAGCTGTTGTGTTTTCACTTCATAAGGACACTCCCATCGTCAGGGCCAACAACTCAGAGCTAAGCTTCCTGCTTCTCTTCTCCTTGACTCTGTGTTTTCTGTGTTCTCTTACATTCATTGGCCGGCCCTCTGAGTGGTCCTGTATGCTGCGCCACACAGCGTTTGGGATCACCTTCGTCCTCTGCATCTCTTGTGTTCTGGGGAAAACAATAGTGGTGTTGATGGCCTTCAGGGCTACACTTCCAAGCAGTAATGTCATGAAATGGTTTGGGCCTCCACAGCAGAGACTCAGTGTTCTGGCTTTCACTCTCATACAGGTCCTGATCTGTGTTCTTTGGTTAACAGTCTCCCCTCCTTTCCCCTACAAGAATATGAAGACATATAAGGAAAAGATTATTCTAGAGTGTGATGTGGGTTCAGCTATTGGTTTCTGGGCTGTGTTGGGGTATATAGGGCTCCTGGCTCTCTTGTGCTTTGTGCTGGCTTTTCTGGCTCGAAAGCTGCCTGATAACTTCAATGAGGCCAAATTCATCACCTTCAGCATGCTCATATTCTGTGCAGTCTGGATCACCTTTATCCCAGCTTATGTCAGCTCTCCTGGGAAGTTCACTGTAGCTGTGGAGATATTTGCCATTCTGGCCTCCAGTTTTGGTTTACTTTTCTGCATATTTGCTCCTAAATGTTTCATTATATTGCTGAGGCCAGAGCAAAACACCAAGAAACATATGATGGGGAAGACATCCAAAGATATACAATATTAATAAAGAAATATATTTTGGGAAAGGCATCATCCAAAGCCCTTTCGGATGTACACTGACCATTGGCCATTGATAAACACAGACACAGAAACATAATTTCAAATCAGTCATGGGTTAACCTCATCCTCAGGCTCAATTGATACTGAATATAGAGCCTGGAAACACTGTGCAATAAAGTGGGCCTTGAAAGGGGACGGGTTCAAATCAAGGTGGCATAGAGAGAGCCTGATACAGTTTTACTTTGAAAAATGCAGAAAATCTCCAATAATAATACATTTATTTTATCTTTGTTTGACTAGGCAAGTCAGTTAAGAACAAATTCTTATTTACAATGAGGGCCTAGGAACAGTGGGCTAACTGCCTTGTTCAGGGGCAGAACAACTGATTTTTTACCTTGTCAGCTCAGGGATTCAATCCTGCAACCTTTCGGTTACGGGCCCAACACTCTAACCACTCAGCTACCTGACACCCCCCATGTACAATCACAGCATCCATATTACTTTTGGGAAGCCCAACTGATTCTGAGTTTGGGCTTAGAACTAGATCTAAGATGCATATCCTAACATGCATTTCCCAAACTCACTTCCTGCTCACGCTTTGAAATGTACAATGTAGAGGGTAGGTTCTAAGGGTTATGCTAGATGGTGATGGACTGAGAGATCAGCCAATGTAAACCCAGCAGGGTTTCTTAATCAGCTATATCCACAGGGGTGTGGTCGGCACATTATGAATGTCAAGACAATAATGAAGCAGAAAGAAAATCCAATTTTTAACATAGCCTATGTTTTAACTCACTACTCTGCCCAAGCATCCACTGACAGCCTGGTGTGCTTCCACAGGCCCCCTCAGTGACCCCCCCCAGTGACTGCTGCTGTCCAGGCCAGGTCCAGATCAGGAGCACACATACCAGCCCCTTACTGAGCCTCTGTCTCACAGGCCTGCTCTGGATAAGCATGGTCTACTATCTCATCAAAAACAACATTGACTTCTTTAACCTCACCACATAGCCCTGTGGGCCACAACCCAATGTGTTTCAATACACCAATGGGCGTGTGGCATTCATACCACTAACAATACAAAACAATGTCTCAGTGAAATGTGTTATAATTAATATATGTCTATACTGCATGTATCGTGTAATGTATTGGCTACCTATTCTGTAATAAACAAGCCAACTATCTAATATCTCTGGAGCAATATCACAATGCTAGTGAAAGACATAACCTAATTGTCCACAAATAAATTAAAACACTAGAACACTAGAAAAACTGTGTGCCTTGCTTCAGCTGGCCAAATGGATTTGTATGTAGTAGTAGTAGTAGTAGCAGCAGCAGCAGTAATAGTAGTAGCAGTACAGGTGCTATCTAGAACCGAAAATAGTTATTTGACTGTCCCCATAGGAGAACCCATTGAAGAACCCTTTTTGGTTCCAGGTAGAACCCGTTTGGGTTTCATGTAGAGCCATTTCTACAGAGGTTTCTACATGGAACCCAAAAGAGTTCTACCTAGAAACAAAAAAGGTTCTCCAAGGGGGACAGCCACATAAC
>CM042378.1:32465583-32535583 GCA_023634145.1 Thymallus thymallus | reverse complement strand
GAAATGAATGATAGGTACATAGGCAGTTTCTGCATGAGTGCTTCGTAGATTAACACGGCTGCTCTCTCCTTACATATTTAATTGTTTTATTTTATTTAACCAGGCAAGTCAGATAAGAACAAATTCTTATTTACAATGACGCCCTACAGGGTCAGCCCCTGGAGTAAATTAGGGTTAAGTGCCTTGCTCAAGGACATATCGACATGTTTTTGCACCTTGTCAGCTCAGGTATTCAAACCAGCAACCTTCCGGTTACAACGCTCTAACCGCTAGGCTACCTGCCGCCCGCATACAAAGAGGCCCAACCCAGGGCAGGGCAATATACTTGACCGAATCTCTAGAAATATTCTTCATCAATCATACTGCAAACAATACATTATACTATCAAATGAACCACGCACCCAGATATCAGCCTGTCATTTTATCCCACCCATTGTTATACAAAGGGACCTACAGGTGTCTATGAGAGCCCATGGTGGTGCCTCATCCTCTCCTGGTTGCTGATAAAGCTTTTCTAAAAGGTTAGTTGACGTTACAGACTGAAAGCCTGGTGAAGAAAGGCGATCTAGTTAAGTATACACATTTATATCCTCAATGAGTCCAGTTTCATGTTTTGCAATAGTTCAGCAAGTAAGGTCAATTGCATAAACCACTGATGTATTTCTGTACATTTCACAGACTGTAGTCGCCACACGCTCATCAATCTGGGAATTTGAGTGGCTGTAACAGAGCTTTAACCAATCAAAGAGCAGCTGTGAACAGCAGGGCACTACCTATGGTACTGTAGTTAAAAATACCTACAGGCTAAATAATGCTTGGCGTATTGTTCCTCATTGTGAGGACTTGGGTTGTTGGCAGCAGGCGGGCTCTCCTGTGTTCTTTTAAGACCCCTACGTCATTCTCTCTCTACCTCAGAGACCTGTCACACCCCCTACATGCCAGATTGAGGGGGGTGTGGGCAGGACGTGGAGGGGGACAGGAGCAGGGACGGGAGCACCGACAGACAGGGCCTCTGTGGTAAGGCTCTGAGACAGACACAGTGTTCTGAGAGTATAAAAAGAGGAGCTGTGATTGGCCAGAGCCACAGAGCCAGCCCTAGCTATAGACTGCACTACGGAGCCAGGAGTCATGCCACTGCTGGAGCTGGTGCTTTTGCTGCTGCTGATGGTGATGGGGGAGGGAGAACCTGTGTGCAGACTGCAGGGCAGGGCAAAGCTGCCAGAGCTGGCCAAGGACGGGGACCTCGTCATCGGAGGCATCTTCACCTTCCTGACGGAGTACGACGGGATGGTGCCCAACTTCCAGAGTTTGCCAGACCCACCAAGGTGTAAGAAGTGAGTATCCTCTCTCAGTTGAATAAATATGTGACTTTCACTGTCCATCTTGGGTTTATCTCCTAGGGTTTTAATCTACTGTCCATCTGGGGTTTATCTCCAAGGGTTTTAATCTACTGTCCATCTGGGGTTTATCTCCAAGGGTTTTAATCTACTGTCCATCTGGGGTTTATCTCCTAGGGTTTTAATCTACTATCCATCTGGGGTTTATCTCCAAGGGTTTTAATCTACTGTCCATCTGGGGTTTATCTCCTAGGGTTTTAATCTACTATCCATCTGGGGTTTATCTCCAAGGGTTTTAATCTACTGTCCATCTGGGGTTTATCTCCTAGGGTTTTTATCTACTGTCCATCTGGGGTTTATCTCCTAGGGTTTTTATCTACTGTCCATCTGGGGTTTATCTCCTAGGGTTTTGGGTTGTGTGTAAGAATGGTGAGACATATTTTTTTATCTCTCTTCAGTATGAATATCAGAGAATTCCAATTTGCCCAAACACTTATATTTGCAATTGAAGAAATAAATCGAAATCCTGCAATTCTCCCAAACCATACTCTGGGCTACACGATCTACAATGCTTGTGGATATGACAACATCCTGAAGTCTGGTGTGGCTTTAGCCAGTAGCCAGAAGGAGTTTATCAATGAGAGGAACTGCACCAAGACAGACATGGCTCAGGCTGTCATAGGCCACTCTGCCTCCACACCAACAATGGGATTGGCCCGCATCATGGGAAGGTTTCACATACCAGTAGTAAGATGTTCTATTCACTTTTCAATGCACTGATACAGTATAATATAGACTTTTACAAAGCCATTAAACACCAGGTCTTATTTTTGTGGATCAATAACAAAACATAGCTCTTGGTGTCCAAACTACTGTATTGGATGGCATTAAGTTTCATATAACATTTTATTATTTAGTACACAGATAAGCCACTTTAACGTGATTATTTAGTACACAGATCAGACACTTTAACGTGATTATTTAGTACACAGATCAGACACTTTAACATTTGCTTATTTTGTACACAGATCAGCCACTTTGCCACCTGTGCGTGTCTGAGTAACAGAAAGGAGTTCCCCTCCTTCTTCAGAACCATCCCCAGTGACTTCTATCAGAGCAGAGCCCTGGCCCAGCTGGTCAAACACTTTGGCTGGACCTGGGTGGGGGCTGTAAGAAGTGACAATGACTACGGCAACAACGGCATGGCCACCTTCATGCTAGCTGCACAGGAGGAGGGAGTGTGTATAGAATACTCTGAGGCATTTGAGCAGACAGGTCCGCGCCATGAGCTTCTCAGGATAGTGGAGATTATTAAACAGTCCAGTTCAAAGGTCATCATGGCCTTCATGACCCACAGGGAGATCAAGGTTCTGGTGAGTGAGCTCTACAGGCACAACATCACAGGACTGCAGTGGATCGGCAGTGATGCCTGGATCACAGACCCTTCTCTCACTGCCAGCGAGGGACACAGCACCCTGGTGGGCGCCATAGGCTTCTCTGTGAGCAGGGCTCACATCCCTGGGCTGAGAGAGCATCTGAGGGACGTCCACCCCTCTCACTTCCCCAACAGTATGTTTCTCAAGTATTTCTGGGAGATTGTGTTTGACTGCTCTCTCAATGTGACTACAGAACCTAAGGGGAAACCATGCAACGGCTCTGAGAGTTTAAGAGACGTGCAGAACACATTCACAGATGTGTCCAAGCTGACATTCACTAATAATGTGTATAAGTCTGTGTATGCTGTGGCTCATGCCCTCCACAACCTGTTGACATGTGAGGAGAGCCAGGGCCCCTTCTCCAATGGGAGATGTGCTCAATCCACACACATTCAGCCATGGCAGGTGAGCAGGAATATACCTCTAAAAATGTGACCTTTGTCTATTGCAAATGATTCCACTGTAGACTGACAACAACAGAACAATGAATGCAAGCGCTGCATAAAAGAAAATGTTTATTTTCTTGACCATTTCTCCTCTCTAGCTGTTGTACTATCTGCAGACTGTCAACTTCACAACGGGAGAGGAGGAGAGAGTCTTCTTTGACAGCAATGGAGATTCCCCAGCCAGATATGAACTTGTTAATTTACAAAGTGCAACATCGGGAACCATGGAAGTGGCCACAGTCGGTTTTTATGACGCGTCTTTGACTGAAGACCGCCTGTTCACCATAAACAATGTTAGCATTGTCTGGGGAGGAAGGAGTGAAACGGTACATTTTCATATTGTCTTGTTCTCATATCTCTGGCTGGGGAGTCAGAATGCTATCCTGCATGGTATTCAATAACACAACAATTGCACTTAACCTCAGTCACTCAGCCCCTGTCGGTATGTACAGTATTGAGACAAGTCAAGTCACACACTCTGCAGTACACTAACATTGATGATTGATGATAAACAGGATTGATATGTACATGAGTGAACATGAATACACAGACTCTCCTTGGTCCTCTATGTGAGTCTGTTTCCTGTGTGCCAGGTGCCTGTGTCAGTGTGCAGTGAGAGCTGTCCCCCAGGCACTCGTAAGGCTGTGCAGAAAGGAAAGCCTGTCTGCTGTTATGACTGTGTACCATGTGCAGAGGGAGAGATCAGCAACAGTACAGGTAAATTACACCCAGCCATCAAAAATACAGTTGGTGAGGTGAATACATGCTGGATTAAATACTGGACATTACTTTACCTTTACCCTAATAAGTGCTGGCCTTCACAAATCACTTAGTTATCTGAAATGTGTAGAACCAACGCAACATATAATATGTTAAATACTCCGCACGTTTTCCTGAATCATTAACATTGTGTTTCTCTTTCTCTCTTTTCTTTCTCTAAACAGATTCAACCGAGTGCATGAAGTGCCCAGTCCAATACTGGTCCAATGGGAGAGCGGATAGATGTGTCATAAAAGAGATTGAATTCCTGTCCTACACTGAGGTCATGGGGGTCATTTTAGTTCTGTGTTGTTTGATTGGGGTTTGTTTAACTATTATTATAGCAACAATTTTCTACCAATTCAGAGACTCCCCCATCGTCAGGGCCAACAACTCAGAGCTGAGCTTCCTGCTTCTCTTCTCCTTGACTCTGTGTTTTCTGTGTTCTCTTACTTTCATTGGCCGGCCCTCTGAGTGGTCCTGTATGCTGCGCCACACAGCGTTTGGGATCACCTTCGTCCTCTGCATCTCTTGTGTTTTGGGGAAAACAATAGTGGTGTTGATGGCCTTCAGGGCTACACTTCCAGGCAGTAATGTCATGAAATGGTTTGGGCCTCCACAGCAGAGACTCAGTGTTCTGGCTTTCACTCTCATACAGGTCCTGATCTGTGTTCTTTGGTTAACAGTCTCCCCTCCTTTCCCCTACAATAATATGAAGACATATAAGGAGAAGATCATTCTAGAGTGTGATGTGGGTTCAGCTATTGGTTTCTGGGCTGTGTTGGGGTATATAGGACTCCTGGCTCTCTTGTGCTTTGTGCTGGCTTTTCTGGCTCGAAAGCTGCCTGATAACTTCAATGAGGCCAAATTCATCACCTTCAGCATGCTCATATTCTGTGCAGTCTGGATCACCTTTATCCCAGCTTATGTCAGCTCTCCTGGGAAGTTCACCGTAGCTGTGGAGATATTTGCTATTCTGGCTTCTAGTTATGGAATGCTATGTTGTATCTTTCTTCCAAAATGTTTCATTATATTACTGAGGCCAGAGGAAAACACTAAAAAACATATGATAGGGAAGACCAATGATATACGTTACTAACTTTTGGGCCATCTAAATAAAAAAACAATTACATGTAAAATGTCGATATATTACGGTTATTTATTGACTGTTGATTTAAAACTGAAAATTGTCAATCAATCTTATTAATTAAAGTCAGTTAAAAACTATTCTGTGGGTTCTCTACGTTTTATGTTTTATTAGGATTCAAACTGTACCCATCTGCCCCACAGAATGTTAAATAAAGTAATTGCATATTTGCATATCTAATAGTGTTTTTTCTCATATAACAAAAGCATAAGCAGCTCAGTGCACCTAAGGCAACATACTGTTCACTGACAATCCTGAAGGTTTGGCAAAGAAAACAATACACCCTCTAGTGGATATAAACTAAAGTACAACCTCATCTCACGTATACTACAGACACGTTTTATTTGTATTTTTAAATTAACCTTTATTTAACTAGGCAAGTCAGTTAAGAACAAATTATTTTTTACAATGACGGCCTACACCGGCCAAACCCGGACGACGCTGGGCCAATTGTGTGCCGCCCTATGGGACTCCCAATCAAGGCCGGATGTATACAAGCATAGTCTAGACTGAATGTGATATATTCTCCAGGCCACTCCCTCAGCTTTTTTTTAAACCAAAACAGAGGCAGGGATTCCGCTTTGTTATTGTTTCAATTAAGAATTTTAGCTTTAAGTATTCATACCTCTCTATAAGGAGCATTTTAATGTCCAGCCATTCACTGGGCACAGCTCTGAGCTTCCTGCAACAAACAACTGATGTGTCATCCTCATAGCGATGAGTTGCCTCCATATTGCAGCAACAGTCTCTACAGTATACTGATTCCTAGCAGTATCCCCTCCTCTGATGTCACACACTGGAGGATGTGTCACTGAGCCAGGCAGTAGGCCTTGCTATCTCCTACCACAGGCCTATAGTGTCATCTTAGTTTAGGCCTCAATACCTGGTGCCTAGGCCCTCCTCATCCAGCACCACAGAGAACCACCAAACTGGACCTAAGACTCCCAGACAGAACAATGGTAAGAAAGAGGAAGCAAGCTATGCCGATTACACAATGTCATATACTCTAGTTGTAATACACATGTAATAATATGGTAGATAGAATCAAGGCTGACGCGCTCGGCTTTGTGACTGATAACTATCTGTAATTGGAAACCAGTGTAACCTGTTTCAAATAGATGTTGCAATAAATTACAGGTCAGCTAATACCGAATGACTTGGATAATAACACATCTTCCTGTGTACACTGGAATGACTTGGATAATAACACATCTTCCTGTGTACACTGGAATGACTTGGATAATAACACATCTTCCTGTGTACACTGGAATGACTTGGGTAATAACACATCTTCCTGTGTACACTGGCATGACTTGGGTAATAACACATCTTCCTGTGTACACTGGAATGACTTGGGTAATAACACATCTTCCTGTGTACACTGGAATGACTTGGATAATAACACATCTTCCTGTGTACACTGGAATGACTTGGATAATAACACATCTTCCTGTGTACACTGGAATGACTTGGGTAATAACACATCTTCCTGTGTACACTGGAATGACTTGGATAATAACACATCTTCCTGTGTACACTGGAATGACTTGGGTAATAACACATCTTCCTGTGTACACCGGAATGACTTGGATAATAACACATCTTCCTGTGTACACTGGAATTACTTGGATAATAACACAGAATGTGATGGCGTGAATATATAATAGAGAGCCAGGCGCAGGAGGTAGCGTGAACTCAAGGATAACAATCTGAACAGGAATAGGTACAACTGTTCTAGATAAATAAACAAAGGTGATAACACAATCACACTGAACAATATCCGACAAGGACATGAGGGAACAGAGGGAACATATATACATGAAGTAATGAGGGGAAATGAGAACCAGGTGTGCGTAATGACAAGACATGACAAATGGAATAATGAACGAGAGAGCGGCAGTGGCTAGAAAGCCGGTGACGACGATCGCCGAAGCATGCCCGAACAAGGGGTTGAGGCAACTTCGGCAGGAGTCGTGACACAGAATATTTTTTTTTTGTTTCTGAGCCTGTAATCGAACCCACAAATGCTTTTCAGCTGTGCTAACATAATTGTTTTCTAATGATCAATTGGCCTTTTAAATTGATAAACTTGGATTAGCTAACACAACTTCCCATTGGAACACAGGAGTGATGGTTGCTGATAATAGGCCTCTGTACGCCTATGTAGATATTCCATAAAAAATCAGCCGTTTACAGCTACATTTGTAATTTACAACATGAACAATGTCTACACTGTATTTCTGATCAATTTGATGTTATTTTAATGGGCAACAAATTTCTTTCAAAAACAAGGACATTTCGAAGTGACCCTTAACTTTTGAACTTTTGAAATAGTATACACACCAATAGACTGCACTCAGCTTGAATTCTTATTAGCAGGTTACATCTGTATTAAAGGTATTTTAAATCCTATCCAGACCACAACATATTTTGAGGTGGGGGGTTTATGTGCAGCCGTGTGAAGATAATATTATGCGCTGCTGCACTAATTGTGAATATTATATTGTTGACTTGCTCTTCTTCCTCTAGTAGAATGGATCTACTTGTGTAACAAATCATGAACTGCAATTGTTTATAAATCATCTGTTTGAATAAAATGTGTGATCATTCATTTGATTTAACGTATTTTTTTTGTGTCATGCTAAAAGAAAAATAACTATCAGGCCGAAAGTATAAAACGTTGTGAATTCTGCAACAAATCCTCACATTTTTCTAAATCCAGTGTTTCTTTGGCAGATGCTAGTGAATATATCCCACATATCCTGCACAGCAACATTGAGGAGAGTAGCCATCAGTGTGTCTCTTATGGCTGGGTGGAAGAAGAACTACTGCTAACAGCTCTGTTCTGGCTTGGGATCTACACCAATACAGTGACCATGTCTCACAGAGACACCCCTGTCCTCAGAGCCAACAGCAAGCTGAGCTTCCTGCTGCTCTTCACACAGGTTCTTTGTTCTCTCTCACCTCTCACCACCATTGGTCGGCCCTCTGAGTGGTCCTGTATGCTGCGCCACACAGCATTTGGGATCACCTTTGTCGTCTGCATCTCTTGTGTTCTGGGGAAAACAATAGTGGTGTTGATGGCCTTCAGGGCTACACTTCCAGGCAGTAATGTCATGAAATGGTTTGGGCCTCCACAGCAGAGACTCAGTGTTCTGGCTTTCACTCTCATACAGGTCCTGATCTGTGTTCTTTGGTTAACAGTCTCCCCTCCTTTCCCCTACAATAATATGAAGACATATAAGGAACAGATCATTCTAGAATGTGATGTGGGTTCAGCTATTGGTTTCTGGGCTGTGTTGGGGTATATAGGACTCCTGGCTCTCTTGTTCTTTGTGCTGGCTTTTCTGGCTCGAAAGCTGCCTGATAACTTCAATGAGGCCAAATTCATCACCTGGGAAGTTCACTGTTCACTGCTATTTTGTATTCTGCCTTGGGGTTGTTGCTTAGTTTTTTTGCTCCAAAATGTTACATAATTTTGATCAAACCAGAGGGGGGAACAATCTGAACTATTTAAACAAACACCAGTGATGTACTCAGCTTTGGTTATTAAAATCAAACGTATGTATGCCTTGATTATCTTTGGTTATTAAAATCAAACGCATGTATGCCTTGATTATATTTGGTTATTCAAATCAAACGTATGTATGCCTTGATTTTCTTTGGTTACCAAAATCAAACGTATGTATGCCTTGATTATCTTTGCTGACCAAAATCAAACGTATGTATGCCTTGATTATCTTTGCTTACCAAAATCAAACGTATGTATGCCTTGATTATCTTTGGTTATTAAAATCAAACGTATGTATGCCTTGATTATCTTTGGTTACCAAAATCAAACGTATGTATGCCTTGATTATCTTTGGTTGTTAAAATCAAACGTATGTATGTCTTGATTATCTTTTTTGATTTGTTATTAGCTTTGCTTTCATGTAGCTAGCATTGTAAAGAAATGTCTTCTCAGATCGCAGAGTGCTAAAGAATCCCATTTGAAAATATGTATTTTCTGTACTATACTACTTCCTCCTGGTGCTGCTAAGCAAATCTATGGAAGGTGTTAATCACATTTCTATGGAAGGTGATTTATCACATTTCTATAGAAGGTGTTTTATCACATTTCTATGGAAGGTGTTTATCACAATACTATGGAAGGTGTTTATCACAATACTATGGAAGGTGTTTATCACAATACTATGGAAGGTGTTTATCACATTACCATTAATGACTACTAATCAGCCTTCTATATACTGCTTGTTTTATTCCAAGATGAGTGCAGATGCTAATAAATAATGCATCATAAAATCTCATTAAGAGTGTCATGTTTTATTACAGAATAAAGAGCACATTTGTACATTAATTCAATTTCATATAACGTTATGCAACGTCTTCGTAACCTTTGATAAATATTTAAAATATTATACATGGTCAATATTGCACATAACTCAGTGGTGAATGTGTTATAAACTTGTACGACTTTCTAATGATAAAATGTATTGATTAAACATACTGGTCAGGAATCATCACATAGAAATCTATTATCCTTTGATCATCATGTGTTTCCTACTGTTTTTTTCTGGTCTCAGCATCACAATGTAGCACTTAGGGGCGAATATACAGACCAGGAGGCCAAAGGCCGAGGCTAGAATGGCAAAGATATGGACGGCCACTGTGTACTTCCCTGCTGTGCTCACATACACAGGGATGAAGGTGATCCACACAGCAAAGAAGATCAGCATGCTGAAGGTGATGAACTTGGCCTCGTTGAAGTTGTCTGGCAGTTTTCGGGCCAGAAATGCCAGGATGAAGCACAGACAGGCCAAGAGGCCGATGTATCCCAGAACACACCAGAAGGCGACTTCTGACCCCATGGCACAGTCTATGATGATGACAGAGCTGAGGTGGCCGGTGTTGAGGTTGGTGTAGGGAGGTCTGGTCAGCAGCCAGATGAGACAGATCAATCCCTGTCGGGCAGAGGGAAGCATATCACTGTTAATATTGATTAGTCTGATTCATTTTAATGTCCTTCACTTGGACTGTGTTTAGTCAGGCAGTCCAGATCTAGGCTTTTTCCCAGCTATTAGCAAAAGATCAGATCTACCTTAGAGGTAGAAGTCAATGAAAACAAAAGCAAGATCAGATTTGTACCTGGACGGCGGTGCACAACACAACACTGGCTCTCTGCTGGGCAGGGCCGAACCACTTCATGACATCACTTCCTGGCAGGGTGGCCCTGAAGGCCATGAGGACCACCATGGTCTTAGCCAGGAGGCAGGAGATGCAGAGGGCAAAGCTCACCCCGAAAGCTGGGTACCGGATCCGGCATAGCCAATCAGACGGCTCCCCGATGAACAACAGGCCAATCAGGAAGCAGACGGAAAGGAAGAGGAGGAGAAGGAAGCTCAGCTCCATGTTGTTGCCACGGACGATGGGAGTGTGTCGGTTGGCAACAAACACCGCCAAGACAGAGAGTGAGGCACCGGCCCCAAGAATGGATACCACACACAGGACGACACCCATGGACTCCTGATAGGACAGGAACTCTATGGTCTTTGGAACACAGTTGTCTCTGGCCTCGTTTGGCCATGTGACGTCAGAGCAGCGTTTGCAGTTTAAAGAATCTGACAGAGAGGAGAGAGAAAACAGGGATTGCAATAGCAACACTGTTCTTTAGTTCAATGACTGGTGAAAAAAGGTGGGAAATAAGGGAAAACACACCCGTTTGATTGCTGACCTCGCCCTCAGCACAGGGGATGCAGTCGAAGCAGCAGACAGGCTCCCCCTTCTTCCTGGCCACACGGGTGCCTGGGGGACAGCTCTCACTGCACACTGAGCGAGCTGCCTGGGGGGAAGAGGGGCACCGCTCAGACGTACTGCATGTAATAAACGGTGTGCAGGGAAAGTGTTTCAGAATGCTTTTCAAACTAGCCAAATGTAGTTTGTAAAAAGCCAATTTGATTTTCTCCAGTGACGTTAAGAAGACAACAAAGAACAGGCTGAGAAGTAAACGTAGAACCAAGCACCTAGACTGTGATATAAGGCACACCTGCTTCCCCACAGGCCACTGAATCACTGAGTCATTTATCACCAGGTCTCGGCCATCGGCCAGTGAGGCGTCATAGAACCCCACTTTGACTAATCGCAGGGAGCCATCCTGCCCCCTCTGCCAGTTCATGAGGTCATAGGAAGCGATGGGGTCACCGTTGTGGTCAAAGCTGACCTCCTCCCCGAGTGTGGAAAACTTCACCTGCTTCATGTAATGTAGTAGCTGGGGAGAGAGGAGTGGAGAGGGTGAGACAAGAAACTATACACTCTACTCCACCTACTGGTGTGCGTGTGTGTGTGTGTGTGTGTGTGTGTGTGTGTGTGTGTGTGTGTGTGTGTGTGTGTGAATGAGAAACAGGCATTGATATCCATTCAGCAATACTGAGCAGAGTCTTCAGCTATAGACTCACCTGCCGTGGTTTAACATGCTGTGGGTCACCACAGGTGCCGTTGATAAAAGGCCCCTGCCCAACCACACAGTTGGTCATATCCTGCAGGGCGTGGGCGATGAGATACACAGCCTTATACACATTATAGGACACTCTGAGCTGGCTCACATCAGCATAGGGTGTGTACACATCTCCCAGAACCTCTCTTCCGCTACAGGGCTCTCTGTCCAGGTAACTGACAGAGTGAGAGTGTCTGTTTAACGATCCGTTCACTCTACAGTTGAATGTCTCTTCCCAGAACTCTGCCAGGAAAGTCGACTGACGTCCGTGGGACGGTCCTAGTCTGGTCAGAAAGTCTTTGAGCCCGGGAATAACATCAGCCTTCCGTATCCCAAATCCCAGCGTTCCCGTCAGGAGATCTCCAAACTCTCCCCACAGGGATTTGGCAGTAGCCCAGGCCTCACTGGCGATCAGCTGCAGTCCTGTGACATTCCGACGCAGACACTCCCTGAGGATACTCCGAAGCTCCGACTCACCAGAGAAATTCAGGATGACTCGGGAGGTCGACCCCTGGGTAACAATTACAATAATAACAAAATGTATAATCATGTGCTTTGAAGACATCATAAGTTTATTTCTATACTCACCTGGATAGTGTCCACTAGCTGTCCCACAGCCTGCTGGGTAAGGACCACTGGGTAGAAGTGGACATAGGCAGCACACACACTATACTGGACGGACTCCTGTAGAAACAACTGGATAGCAAAGCGGGCATAGTCAGACTCCACCCCGATGACGCCCACCCAGGTCCAGTGGAAGTAGCGTACCAGGCGAGCCAGAGCGCGTATCTGAAAGGCATCACTGGGCATGGTGCGCATGAACGTAGGGAACTGCTTTTGGTCACTCAGACAGCTGCAGGACGCAAAGTAGCTCACCTGAAAGAAGAGGGAACAGCAGGTTAGTGCACTTTGTAAGATGTCCTCAAGCATTGCATAGAGTTTTTAATATTTACGATATATCTGTACTCAATTTCATGATTTTTACAAAAAAAATTACATTTGAAGATATTACTCATGCCAAAGTAAAAGATGTGGGATCTTCATTTGACCAATATTGTCACAGCAAAATAATCCTGCAGCAACAGGATTTTAACATTTAGTCCATAATGATGCTTGATTGGTGGTCAGGCTATTAGATGGCCCAAATTAACCTACATGAAAAGTTCAACACTGTTAATATAACCGGGTGTTAGTGCGGGTTTTCAGTGAATTTCTGTAAATCACAAAGCTCTTCTGCATTTCCTGCGGTGCAGGTAAATTTTCAGCAACAAAAGAGTGATAAAAATTAAGACCCCTTATCTGCATGTTATGATCTACAAGCCAGTCCAAAGCAGAGAGAACAGCAGGTTAAAGCTGCACTCCGTAAGATGTACTCAAGCATTGAATATAGCCCTTAATTGTCATGTAGCAGACGAAATGTATAGAATTTTAAATGTAGTCTTACGTCATGAAATAGTATGCCTCCTGTCAAAGTAACAATATTTACAGTCTGAAATGTAATTGTAATAGCCTCAAGACATCAGGGTATTTTCATTTGGGCTATTATTATGAGCCTTACTTTTACCAAGGCTTTACCTCCATCAAAAGCCATTCATCAACTATAAGAAGATGATTACACAATGATAAAAGTACATTACATACGTAATGTACTTGGCACGGGGAGTCTCACCAGGGGTATGTCAAAGGAGCCCAGAGTTCTGAGCACAGCCATAGACACCCCAGAGGCGGCGTCTCCTATGATAACAGGAGACTCGGCCCTGCGTACAGCATCACAGTCCGAGTCGGGACCCTGACCTGCACCCCTTTCTGGCTGCCCGTTGACCAGCAGCAGAGAGCCTCGCAGGGACACAGGCACGTGGTCACAGCTGTCCCGGATGTGGAACCCCAGTGTCAGGTGTGGGAGCAGGTCCCTTCGTTGGTTGATCTCTCTCACTGCAAAAATCATGGTCTGCATCCAGCGCAGGGCCCTGGCACTGAAACTGCAGGGAGGAGGATAGCAAGTGGCTTACAATCAATGCATGTGAGAGAGAAAGAGACAAACAGACAGACAGAAAACATTCTTCATTTCTCATCACTTACTACTCATATGTAGTCTGTTGCGGTTCCCATTGAAATGATGTCACAGAGGACACAGGACTATAGTGGAGAGGGAACAAGCCCCCGAGAACCACATCTCCCGCCTGATAGAAGCTGCTCGCCTCCTCTTCCCCCAGGAAAGTGCACCCGTCCTGGGCTGTGGCAGAGCAAACCCTGCTGGCCCACAGGAGAAGCCCCAGCAGCAGGAGTCTGGCAGAGAGGTGCGCCATGGCAGGCAGAGAGTGGATGTGTGATGTGAGATCAGTTAGGGCTTCCAGTCCTCGTCTAACCCCAATTCTCACTGGTGTGGCTGTGGAGTAGGAGGCTTGGTCCCTATATAGGCCCCGGAAACCTGGTTGTGATGACATCACTGCAGACAAGGTCCTACTATTCCATTTCGTATTGCAGTGCATTCTCTAATGAGTGGATCTTAAAGATAGAATCCAATAACAAACCCCTTACCATGCCTCTGTTTTGGTAAAGAAAAACACAAAACAACCTGAGGGAATGTTTCTGGAGAAATCAAATTTATAGATATAGCTGTGGATGCAATGACTGACCATCCATGGTATTAAAATGATAGTTTTAACCATGTTATGAGGCTACAGTGTTTGTTTACATTGTAAAATTAGTTTATATTTTGTGTTCTGATGGGGGTATGACAGTTTAAATAAGATTATGAGGCATTTATAAGTTATATTCTTCTAGGATCAATGGGTATATATCATTAATTTAAGACAAAAAATGTATGCAGCAACAAAGGAAGCTAGCTTTAAAGAGATCATTCACCCCACAATCAAAGTGGATATCAGACATTGTTGTACCAGATGTCCTCGACAGTAGGTGGCAGTACATGCACTGCACTTCGAACAAGCTGTGTCGTATCAGCTGTGTGTGACCTCACCGCAATTTATATCAGTCCATCAATTAAAGATAAGGGTTACAAATGTTTCTTGGTAGTCTTAAACACATCTATTTTGAAACAAAATATACACCTTACACACGTGGTGATGGGCTTTAATAAAGAAGACACCTGTACCACGTCCGTTACAGAGTTGAAATGTATTACATTTTGTGTTTACATCCCAATATAACACTTCATTTATATACATCACAGAAGACTGAAATATAATAAAACCGCTTGACACTAAAATATCATGAAACAAATTACAATCAAGTGTCTTATATTGAGTGGGTTTCTTATCACCTATCACACATGCTGTCTGACATAAAAGTCCCAGTCTGCCTCTCCAAGCCCCTGTGAGTGTTTGGAAGGGAGGGGTGAGGATCACGTGAAATCCAGGGAGATACCAAATTAAACCAGTTGAAATGATGACGAGACCAAGGAGTATAAAACTGAACAACCTGAACAGTCCGTCTGTACTGGACCAGTCTGTGAGGGAGGATATCAGCTTGTCTATGAGAAGGGTGATCTCTCTGCATCTATCGGACCAGTCTGAGGATGTCTCTTCTTCTGTGGTGGTGCCTGTACTACCCTGTCTCTATTTCCTCTCTGACAGAAGCCACCTCTACCCAGCCTGCCTGCTCCCCGCAGGGGGCCTTTGAGCTGCCTGGGTTCTCAGCCCAGGGTGACTTCATGATGGGGGGGATCTTTCCCCTTCACTACCGAGTGGAGCTGCCTGGCACAGACTACACCCACCAGCCCCTGGCAGCACAGTGTCAAGGGTGAGCTGAGTCACAGGGGGTCTGGATGTGTGGCTCAAGTCCTAAAGTAAAAAACAAGAAGATGTGGAGGGTCTGATTGTCACGTCCCATCGAGGGCCTTTGACCCCTACTGTGAACTCTTTTCTACAGGATTTTCCTATCCTCTCCTTTTATGTGTTTCCCTCCCAATCCCTTAACACCGTGTCCTGTGGTGGGATTGTTGCCACATTCATTGAGATCTAATTTCTCTGTCTAGTTGTATTGTTCAGACCAGGCTGACCATGGGGAAGTGGAACGGGGATACATTATCTCTCTCTCTCTCTCTCTCTCTCTGTATTCAGGTTTGACCCGAGGGCTTTCCGCTGGGCTCAGACCATGAGGCTGGCAGTGGAGGAAATCAACCAGAGTGAGCAGCTGCTGCCCAACCACACGCTGGGCTACAAGATCTTTGACTCCTGTGCCACGCCAGTTACGGCTCTGAGGGCTGTCTTGGCGGTGCTGAACGGACAGGGTGAAGAACAGAGCCCTATGTGTTCTGGTGCCAGCCCGTTAATAGCCGTGGTAGGGGAGTCTGGCTCCTCACAGTCCATTGTTGTGTCCAGAACTCTGCAGCCCTTCAGAATCCCTATGGTGAGTGATGATGTTTTGAGGAGATGTTTTTTTGCAGGGTGCAGATCAGGGTTGTACTGCTTCCAGATCATCGCTCCGCCACTTCTCACAATGGTGCTTGTTTACTACAGTTAGAGAGACCAAAGCTGAATCAATGTCTGCTAATTCACATAATGTTCTACTGGTATTCTACATAACAGAACTGATAAGAATAGCACAGTTATAACATGACTCTTAGATCAAAAACACCACTTAATTTCTCATAAGATTTTAGGATGATAAGGTGAATGGTCATTATATTGATCTCATGCGGCCTTAACTCAACATTGTGCTTTGATTGAAAGGTACAGTAAGCCTATGCTATTTAACCACCATCTGCTCTCATTCGCTCACAAAACCATAGTCAGGACTATTATCATTCAAGATGATCTAAATAGAGATTACCCCTGAAACTGATTGAGCTCAAATGATTGGCTGGAGATGCATTTTGGACGTTTCACCGGTAAAACGAGAATAACTATTATTCACGATTGACAGATGGCCTATTTAAAAAATTAGGTATGTCTAATTTGGTGTTTGAGTGTATTAAAAACAGAACAATTTATTGAGTGGACAGGTGTTGCATTCAATAGGCTTTATAATTTTCTTTAGATGGTACCTCAGAAAAATGCACTACACCACTGGTGCAGATGAAAAGGCATTCTTAGTTTTTAAGTTAAGATCCACAGCTGTAATAGGGCAACTAGAATACAATTCAGATGCTGTGGAACAGTATTACAATTCAAAAATGTTTTGGGTGTAAATAGCTCATCTACTAATCAAAATGCTTGTTTGTCTGTGACTCTGAACACATATTTAAAAGCGCTTATTAACAACTTGTAACTATAATTGCATAGTTTGTTAACAATTGAATTCAGCAACTAAATAGGTTGTATTTTGTTTATGACAAATGTATGTAATTACATTTATTTATGTAAATACGATTAGCCCTCTCATAAATAACACATGATTTGTATATATATTCACGTATTTCACATTTTGTAATATGTAAGTGGTTTACATGCACACCGTGAAATAAAGTGTAACTAACGTTTGCTTAAAATAGGTGTTATATTTTCTTTCAGATCAGCTATTTCTCAACCTGCTCATGCCTGAGCAACAGGAAAGAATACCCAACGTTTTTCAGAGTGGTTCCAAATGACGACTACCAGGTGAAGGCCATCGCAATTCTCCTTCAGCGTTACGGCTGGAAATGGATTGGTGTGGTCCGGGAGGACCACGACTACGGCCGCTTCGCTGTGCAGGGCCTGAAGAAGGAGATCCAGAACACAGATGTGTGTTTGGCCTACGATGAGATGATCCCTAAAGACTACAGCAAAGAGAGGGTCCTGCAGATCCTGGAGGTGATGAGACGCTCCACAGCGCGGGTGGTGATAGTCTTCTCTGGGGAGGGAGAGTTATACCCTTTCCTCAAGGAGTTTGTCAAGCAGAACATCACTGGTACCCAGTGGGTGGCCAGTGAGGCCTGGGTCACTGCCAATGTGCTGGCAGAGACTTATCCATTCCTGGATGGGACTATTGGCTTCGCCATCCGATCAGGGAAAATCCCAGGGCTCAGGGACTACCTGCAGACGGTGAACCCCCAGAGGTACCCCTCAAACCCCCTGGTGCAGCAGCTGTGGGAGGCTCTGTACGGCTGCTCTCCCTCTCCCTCTCTGTCACCCTCCAGCCCCCTGTTGCCCCCCTGCTCAGGGCAGGAGACTCTTCTGGAGCAACACTCAGCCTACATGAACACCTCCAGCCCCAGAGTGGCCTATAATGTGTACAAGGCTGTGTACGCCATCGCCCACTCCCTGCACAACCTCCTCCACTGCCAGCCTGGGGCAGGACCCTTCCACAACAACTCCTGTGCTCACAGCAACAACGTTCACCCCTGGCAGGTATGTGTCAATTAATTACTAAAGTGGGGGAAAAAAGCATATCAGTATGTAAATAACTAAACAGAAGAAAGTTGAAAAGATTTAGGTGTGTCAACAAATGTAATTAGATGAAGTTAAAGAATGAGACTATTATCCTCTCATCACAGCTCCAACAATATCTCCAGGACGTGTCCTTTACTGTATCTGGAGAAAATATGAACTTTGACCAGAAAGGGGACGCCATCCCGTCCTATGACCTCATCAACTGGCAGAGGGGGCCAAACGGAGGTTCCAGATTTGTCACAGTGGGGCTGTACGATGGCGCAAAGGACTCCGGAAAGGAGCTGGCAATCCAGAAAGAGAAGATAGTGTGGGCGGGGCATCAGAGCAAGGCAAGCTGCTCACACTGTGTATTTAACCACATCAGATGCCAACTGTTGACGTTCTTTAGAGAGACCTTGATGTAAGTGCCTCTGCATGATGAACGTACATTGACATTGTAGTCATTTAGCAGACACTCTTATCCAGAGCGACTTACAAATCGGTGTGTTCAACTTAGGATAGCCAGTGTTACAACCACATCTCCATTAGAGTCAGTACATGTCTTTAAACAAGCAGCTGTGAGGAAAGTCAGTGCTAGCAAGGAAATAAGTCAGGTGTTAGTTAGAAGGATTACTGTTATACTATTCGAGGTATTCCTTAAAGACGTTGGGTTTCAAGTGTCTCCGGAAGGTGGTAAGTGACATTATAGTTTTTTTAAACAGGCTTATTTGTACTGAAATATTTTTGTTTCTCCAAAGCTTGTATTGCAGGTAACCCTGTTTATGCTTTCCAGTGCTTGATTTCCTTCTTCTTATTCTCTAACCATCCTCCTAGAATAATCATCTCATATTGAGTGCCCTCTAGTGGCTTGAATAATATGAGTATGGAGGTAGCAGGAAAATACAGAAAATAGTCTGAAGATACTGGTCTCTGTGGTGTTCAGGTGGTGGTCTCCGTGTGCAGTGCCAGCTGTGCTCCAGGATCCAGGAAGGCTGTCCGTCGTGGGGAGCCTCTGTGCTGCTTTGACTGTGTACCATGTGACAGCGGCAAGATTAGTAATCAGACAGGTGAGGACTCTGATATACACTAATCAATATAATTACTTATCTGTATTTTAGTAATCAGACAGGTGAGGACTCTGATATACACTAATCAATATAATTACTTATCTGTATTTTAGTAATCAGACAGGTGAGGACTCTGATATACACTAATCAATATAATTACTTATCTGTATTTTAGTAATCAGACAGGTGAGGACTCTGATATACACTAATCAATATAATTACTTATCTGTATTTTAGTAATCAGACAGGTGAGGACTCTGATATACACTAATCAATATAATTACTTATCTGTATTTTAGTAATCAGACATGTGAGGACTCTGATATACACTAATCAATATAATTACTTATCTGTATTTTAGTAATCAGACAGGTGAGGACTCTGATATACACTAATCAATATAATTACTTATCTGTATTTTAGTAATCAGACAGGTGAGGACTCTGATATACACTAATCAATATAATTACTTATCTGTATTTTAGTAATCAGACAGGTGAGGACTGATACACCATAATCAATAGAAAGACTTATCTGTAGATTAGTAATGAATCAATAGAACAGATTTTATAGTCTCTCTACCCTGGATCCAGTTGAGTGCACTAAGCACATCCTGTCAATGTGTTGTGTTGATGCTGACAGAAAGGGCCTTGTTTTGTCCAGCAGCATGTCCTTCTCCACTCATCTTATTCCTGTAGCCTCCTAAAAAAAAGCATCAAAGTATTTTTGGTTTAAATGTGCCAACCGGGGACATTTAAAAAAAGCAGTAACACTTTTTATTTTATTTGTAACACAATATAATTGATTCAATTACCCACACTAAACACATATTTGTACTTTTTTGATCTTACAAAATAAAAGCATCAACATATGTTTTGTTTAATAGTGCCAACGGGATGATTTTATTTTTTTTACTGTCTATGACTTTGCATTTTATTAACCATTTGTAACACAAGAAAATGGTTTCAATTACCCAAAATAAACATGTATTTTTACATTTTCACAGTTTTTTGTCAAATTTGATCTTTCACAATCAAGGTTTTGTATTTTTTATGTTTTTAACAGATATTTTGATTTGATTTGATGTATTAGGATTCCCATTAACGGACGCCAATGGCGACAGCTAGTCTTACTGGGGGTCCGACCTATAACGAAAAATACATAACAGACAAAATACATTACAATTTACATATTTAAATACATTAACGTAGTGTGTGTGCATACATTTGATTGCCACTTGTTAAGAACAATTGTCTGTTATTCATTCAAAGTGTTCTGTAATACTCAGAGGCTGAGAAATTGGCGATTGAGCTAATCTGACATACCGGTACGATTTAATATGGCCATCAGGCTATTTGATCCCTGGTGTCATCAGACTTTGGAACACTATGGGCTACCAGCTCAGTTCCAATTGCATCTGAAAGTCTCTGGACTTGGTATAGAGACACTGACTGGAAACTACTTTAAATATGTATGTATGTAAATTGTTACAGTGGGCCAAATCTGACCAAATCTGGGGTAGCTCCATATCTTTCTATTTTAAGGGTACATACATCTACCTCTGTGCCAAATGTGATGCTTTTATCACAAAGTTTAACTTTTGAGTTCACATTTTCATCTTAGCCACGCACCACTAGCATACAGAGAGATTATTTTTCATTCCTCATATTAACATACATCATGGTAACTAGTTGCTTGACAAATTCCTGACATTTCAGAAGGATAAAATAAAATACAAAATAAAAATTATGACAATATACCCTTGTTGGTACTTTAAGGGTTAATCTCTGTACACCAGTTCCACTTCTGCCACCAAATGTCACTTATCTGTAGAATATGGCATGACTGCATCACATAGCCATCATTGATAAATTCCTAATCTCTTTCTCTCTGTTTTTCTGTGTAGATTCTATAGACTGCACAGAATGTCCCAAGGACTTCTGGTCTAACGCTGATGGAACATTGTGCATCACCAAAGTGGTGGAGTTCCTTTCCCATGATGCAATGGGGATAGCCCTGACGGTGATCGCTGTAGGGGGCGCCTGTCTGACCGTGTCCGTCCTGGTTGTCTTCCTCCATCACAGGACCACTCCCATCGTCCGAATCAACAACTCTGAGCTGAGTTTCTTTATCCTTCTCTCTCTGACTCTGTGCTTCCTGTGTGCGCTGATGTTCATCGGGGAGCCCACCTCCTGGTCCTGCATGCTCCGCCACACCGCCTTCAGCATCACCTTCTCCCTCTGCATCTCCTGCATCCTGGGCAAGACCCTGGTGGTCCTGGCTGCCTTCACTGCCGCCAGGCCTGGGAACAACATCATGAAGTGGCTGGGGCCTAAACAGCAGAGGGTCATCATCTTCTGCTGCACCCTGGTTCAGGTTTTGATCTGTGCTGCCTGGCTCATCGCTGCCCCTCCCTACCCCTCCAGAAACACCCAGGACCAACGCTCTAAGATTATTCTGGAGTGCAGTGTGGGCTCCCAACTGGCCTTCTGGTGCGTTCTGGGATACATCGGCCTCTTGGCCTGTCTGTGCTTCATCCTGGCATTTCTGGCCCGGAAACTGCCGGGCAACTTCAACGAGGCCAAGTTCATCACCTTCAGCATGCTGATCTTCTGTGCCGTGTGGATCTCCTTCATCCCTGCCTACGTCAGCTCTCCTGGGAAGTACACAGTAGCTGTAGAGATCTTTGCCATCCTGGCCTCCAGCTTTGGGCTGCTGTTCTGTCTGTTTGCTCCAAAGTGTTACATCATCCTCCTGAGACCAGAGAAGAACACTAAACAACATCTCATGGGGAAGAAATAAAAATGTATAGATTAATGAGGACAAGTTTAATTGTTAGAGTTTTCAGTTTACTTTTGACCAACCAGAAATGTATTAGATTTTTATTCTCTTCGGGACATTTTTGTTGAATGTGGCTAGATTTGATTATTTCCTCGGTTGAATTACTGTACCATTTTCCTGATCAACGATAAAGCTCACCCCGAATTAGCTGATTTTATGGTTACTGTATCTAGAGAGAGGTCAATTTAGTCATGCTATTGTCGTGCTACGTTTTTGTGTTAACAATGATTGTTTCATTATTATTAGACATTGGTTATTATAGATGTTTTGCTTTTTTTCAGTATTTTAATTATTGATTTAATTTGACTGTTTCTCTTCCTTTTCTCATATTATTCTGGTCACTAACTATCATTTGTTTGTCCTTCTTTTGGCCTTTGAAAACAAAATGGTCACTTCAAGAGATTTCATCCTGAAAAATGTCAAATAAATAAAAAATTAAATACCACAGCATTTGAATCATGCTACCGGAGGTTTTACAGACAATAACGCTAATGCTATGTGGTAGCTTGTTAAACAAACTGTAATCATACCCTCATTTGTAGCCTAGATAGCCCTTTTTATAGTACACTATAAACTTGTTGGTCAGTCAAACATCTTTGGGGGATTTAATTGTTTGTGATGATGTCATATGCATTCTAAACAGATGTCCAATCCAGGCCCTGTCTTGTCAGTAATGAGATGCAGAGACGTATATAAATGCTCTCCTGCCCTCTCTCTGACTGTTAGAGGGGATAGGTGTGAGTGAGGATGTCTCTGCTGTTCTTGTGGTCTCTCTCTTCCTCCATCACTTCCCTCTCCCTCACACTCATCCCCTCTTCAACCCTAGCCTCAGACTCAGAGTGTGTTCTGCAGAGTGACTTTGAGCCTGGGTTCGTGGCTGATGGTAACTTTGTCATTGGGGGTATTTTCCCCCTGCACTACAACCAGGAGATGCCAGACGTCAACTACACCTACAGACCAACAGCAGTCCGGTGCAATGGGTGAGTTTTCAGTGTTAACCAGTAATACCCTGTCTGACCTGTAGCCTTTTTACCTATTCTAGTATCTATTTTCCGTTCTTTTATTGTCACTTTCTCTGTTTTTCTAACACTCTCCTCCTCCTTCCTCCTTCCTCATTCTTCCTTCCTCCTCCCCTCTCTCACTCTCTCTCCTCATCCTTCCTCCCCTCCTCCTCCCCTCTAACTCTCTCTCCTCATCCTTCCTCCCCTCCTCCTCCTCCCCTCTCACTCGCTCTCCTCATCCTTTTTCCCTTTCTCCTCCCCTCCTCCTCCTCTCTCACTCTCTCTCTTCATCCTTCCTCCTCTCCTCCTCCTCTCTCTCTCTCTCTCTCTCTCTGTATTCAGGTTTGACCCGAGGGCTTTCCGCTGGGCTCAGACCATGAGGCTGGCAGTGGAGGAGATCAACCAGAGTGAGCAGCTTCTGCCCAACCACACGCTGGGCTACAAGATCTTTGACTCCTGTGCCTATCCTCTGACGGGGCAGAGGGCTGCTCTGGCGATGTTGAACGGACTGGGCCAGGCCCACACTCACATGTGTTCTGGTGCCTCTCCTCTCCTGGCCGTCATTGGAGAATCCGGTTCTGCTCAGTCTATTGTCGTGTCCAAAATCCTGCAGCCCTTTAAAATACCCATGGTAGGGCTCTAGCTATGTTCAGCTATGTTAAGAATTTACCTCTCTATTATTTGACTTATCGATCAACTGCAGACTCAGGATACCGTATAACCTTTCTGATTCTCTGTGTGTAAATATGTATATGAAGAGGTCATTTCCAAAACGCTATATCCACCAATTTTTCACATTTGTGGTGGGGGGGGGGGGGTTTGTATCAGAAATGACTGCTTATGGGTACCTTCATGTGTGTGTAAAATATTTCTGTTCTAAGATGTTTTATTCATAGATTGCAAAACTCTAATGGAATGTACATATCCTGTCTATTTGACTGTGATTGTCTCTGAGCTAAATTCACAAAGCATCTGCTAAATGACTAAATGGTAAAATGTAGATATTTTACATACAGATCTCATATTACTGTATTGAATTACTATTATTATTATCATTATATATATGACTGTGTAAAACCTAGCAGTCCTACTGGTTTCTCTGAGAGTGAGGCAGATGTATAGCATTTAACAAAAAAACAAGATTATTTGTCTCTGAAATGAAGCCATCAAGTGATAGATTTTAAACAAATGCATCTCTCACTGAACAACCCCATGGCATGATTATATTGTGAAAAAACACACCAATCTCTTTCATAATTTCTTTCAACAATTAAAGCTAATTTACTAACATTTCTGAAAATGTATATATAGCGTTTTGGAATGAAACTCTTCATGTGTGTGTTCTTGTGTCTGCGATATAGAAAGAAGTGTGTTACTAACCACGTCTTTCCTCAGATCAGCTACTTCTCATCGTGTGCGTGCCTCAGTGACAGGAGGAAATACCCCACCTTCTTCAGAGTGATCCCCAACGATGACTACCAGGTGAAAGCCTGGAATTAAATAAAACAGAATTAGGCAATGATCTCATCAATCTCAAGATTATTCAAGAAGTATTTCTGAAGTGGGAGACAAATGGATCTCCCTGCAGTCAACTAAATGGAGTGAAGCAAAGTATGTTCACTTCCTGGTCTGTTATGGCCTAGTTTCTGACTAATCCTCCTTTCTCCCATCCCAGGTGAAGGCTATGGCTCAGCTGCTGGTGCGGTATGACTGGCGCTGGGTGGGGGTGGTGCGTGGTGACCATGAATATGGGCACTTCGCCCTACAGGGGCTGCTGAGGGAGCTGGAGGGGACGGGGGTGTGTGTGGCCTACCAGGAGATGATCCCTCTGCTCTACAACCAGCAGAGGGCCCTGGAGATCATAGAGGTACGGAGAGAGGGAGGGAGAGAGGAAGGGAGAGAGACTGTTCCATCCCTGATGGAAATGTGTCTTGCATATTCAAAACAGCCTTAGTACTATACAAAATGCAAGGTTATATATCTCCCTGTCTCCTCTCTCACTCCCCTTCTAACTCCTCTCTCCCAGTCTCTTCTCTCACCCAGTCTTCTCTCTCTCTCCCAGTCTTCTCTCTCTCCCAGTCTTCTCTCTCTCCCAGTCTTCTCTCTCTCCCAGTCTCCTCTCTTGCTCCCCTTCTAACTCCTCTCTCACCCTGTCTCCTTCTCACTCCTTCCTCTTCTTCCTCCATCTCTCCCACTTCTACCTTCCATTATTTTCTAATTTCTCCCCTCTCTCTCTTGTCTCTAGGTCATGCGTAGCTCCACAGCCAGGGTAGTGGTGGTTTTCTCTGCCGAGGGGGAGATGACTCCCTTCCTGAAGGACTACATGGCACAGAACATTACAGGGATCCAATGGGTGGCCAGCGAGGCCTGGGTCACTGCCTCTCTCTTCACCACCAGCGAGTACTTCCCCTACCTGGAGGGCACCATCGGCTTTGGGATCAGGCAGGGACAAATCCCAGGGCTCAGGGACTACCTGCAGACGGTGAACCCCCAGAGGTACCCCTCAAACCTCCTGGTGCAGCAGCTGTGGGAGGCTCTGTACGGCTGCTCTCCCTCTCCCTCTCTGTCCCCCTCCAGCCCCCTGCTGCCCCCCTGCTCAGAGCAGGAGACTCTTCTGGAGCAACACTCAGCCTACATGAACACCTCCAGCCCCAGAGTGGCCTATAATGTGTACAAGGCTGTGTACGCCATCGCCCACTCCCTGCACAACCTCCTCCACTGCCAGCCTGGGGCAGGACCCTTCCACAACAACTCCTGTGCTCACAGCAACAACATATACCCCTGGCAGGTACAGGTATTGTAACTATCTGGACAGTTTGACAAAATAATACATCAGCTCATGTACTGTACCTGTTCTCTAGCATTTCCATATATTAACTGCCAGCTATAGGGCTCCATACCACTCTGCAGCTATAGGGCTCCATACCACTCTGCAGCTATAGGGCTCCATACCACTCTGCAGTTATAGGGCTCCATACCACTCTCTTTTTTAAAATAATTTTACAATGTGTTTTTTCAAAGCTGCAGCACTATCTACAGGAAGTCGCCTTTTCCATTTCTGGGGAGGAAGTGAACTTTGACCTGAAAGGGGATTCCATCCCGTACTATGACATCATCAACTGGCAGAGGCGCTCGGGTGGGAACATGGAGTTCACCAACGTGGGTCTGTTCGACGGAGCAAAGGACTCTGGGAAGGAGTTGGTGATCCAGGAAGAGAAGATAGTGTGGGCGGGGCATCAGAGCAAGGCAAGCTGCTCACACTGTGTATTTAACCACATCAGATGCCAACTGTTGACGTTCTATAGGGTGAGGTGGAGGTAAGTAGGGGGGATGGGATAGGTTGGGATTTTATGAAATACTGTGAATCCAATGTAAGATGCATGTTGGTCTTGCAATGTCTCCCTCTCACATGGTGTTAAGTTCACGGCTCATGGTGAACCAGCCTAATCAGCATTGTCTCTGTGGTGTTCAGGTGGTCTCCGTGTGCAGTGCCAGCTGTGCTCCAGGATCCAGGAAGGCTGTCCGTCGTGGGGAGCCTCTGTGCTGCTTTGACTGTGTACCATGTGACAGCGGCAAGATTAGTAATCAGACAGGTGAGGACTCTGATATACACTAATCAATATAATTACTTATCTGTATTTTAGTAATCAGACAGGTGAGGACTGATACACCATAATCAATAGAAAGACTTATCTGTAGATTAGTAATGAATCAATAGAACAGATTTTATAGTCTCTCTACCCTACATCCAGTTGAGTGCACTAAGCACATCCTGTCAATGTGTTGTGTTGATGCTGACAGAAAGGGCCTTGTTTTGTCCAGCAGCATGTCCTTCTCCACTCATCTCATTCCTGTAGCCTCCTAGAGAAGCATCAAAGTATTTTTGGTTTAAAGTGTTCTGTAATACTCAGAGGCTGAGAAATTGGCGATTGAGCTAATCTGACATACCGGTACGATTTAATATGGCCACCGATATGGGCGACATAGGCTATTTGATCCCTGGTGTCATCAGACTTTGGAACACTATGGGCTATCAGCTCAGTTCCAATTGCATCTGAAAGTCTCTGGACTTGGTATAAAGACACTGACTGGAAACTACTTTAAATATGTATGTATGTAAATTGTTACAGTGGGCCAAATCTGACCAAATCTGGGGTAGCTCCATATCTTTCTATTTTAAGGGTACATACATCTACCTCTGTGCCAAATGTGATGCTTTTATCACAAAGTTTAACTTTTGAGTTCACATTTTCATCTTAGCCACGCACCACTAGCATACAGAGAGATTATTTTTCATTCCTCATATTAACATACATCATGGTAACTAGTTGCCTGACAAAGTCCTGACATTTCAGAAGGATAAAATAAAATAAAAATACAAAATTATGACAATATACCCTTGTTGGTACTTTAAGGGTTAATCCCTGTACACCAGTTCCACTTCTGCCACCAAATGTCACTTATCTGTAGAATATGGCATGACTGCATCACATAGCCATCATTGATAAATTGATAATCTCCTTCTGTCTGTTTTTCTGTGTAGATTCTATAGACTGCACAGAATGTCCCAAGGACTTCTGGTCTAACGCTGATGGAACATTGTGCATCACCAAAGTGGTGGAGTTCCTTTCCCATGATGCAATGGGGATAGCCCTGACGGTGATCGCTGTAGGGGGCGCCTGTCTGACCGTGTCCGTCCTGGTTGTCTTCCTCCATCACAGGACCACTCCCATCGTCCGAATCAACAACTCTGAGCTGAGTTTCTTTATCCTTCTCTCTCTGACTCTGTGCTTCCTGTGTGCGCTGATGTTCATCGGGGAGCCCACCTCCTGGTCCTGCATGCTCCGCCACACCGCCTTCAGCATCACCTTCTCCCTCTGCATCTCCTGCATCCTGGGCAAGACCCTGGTGGTCCTGGCTGCCTTCACTGCCGCCAGGCCTGGGAACAACATCATGAAGTGGCTGGGGCCTAAACAGCAGAGGGTCATCATCTTCTGCTGCACCCTGGTTCAGGTTTTGATCTGTGCTGCCTGGCTCATCGCTGCCCCTCCCTACCCCTCCAGAAACACCCAGGACCAACGCTCTAAGATTATTCTGGAGTGCAGTGTGGGCTCCCAACTGGCCTTCTGGTGCGTTCTGGGATACATCGGCCTCTTGGCCTGTCTGTGCTTCATCCTGGCATTTCTGGCCCGGAAACTGCCGGGCAACTTCAACGAGGCCAAGTTCATCACCTTCAGCATGCTGATCTTCTGTGCCGTGTGGATCTCCTTCATCCCTGCCTACGTCAGCTCTCCTGGGAAGTACACAGTAGCTGTAGAGATCTTTGCCATCCTGGCCTCCAGCTTTGGGCTGCTGTTCTGTCTTTTTGCTCCAAAGTGTTACATCATCCTCCTGAGACCAGAGAAGAACACTAAACAACATCTCATGGGGAAGAAAAAGGAGTGAAGAAAAAATGTATCTTATCTATATGCTTTTGTTACATACAATGTACAGTATATCCCATATAGGCTACAATAGACACTGAATGTACAGTATATCCCATATAGGCTACAATAGACACTGAATGTACAGTATATCCCATATAGGCTACAGTAGACACTGAATGTACAGTATATCCCATATAGGCTACAGTAGACATTGTATGTACAGTATATCCCATATAGGCTACAGTAGACACTGAATGTACAGTATATCCCATATAGGCTACAGTAGACATTGTATGTACAGTATATCCCATATAGGCTACAATAGACACTGAATGTACAGTATATCCCATATAGGCTACAATAGACACTGAGTGGACAAAACATTAAGAACACCTGCCCTTTCCATGACATAGACTAACCAGGTGAAAGATATGATCCCTTATTTATGTCACTTGTTAAATCCCTATTGGACTCCCAATCACGGCCGTATGTGATACAGCCTGGATTCAAACCAGGGACTGGAGTGACGCCTCTTGCACTGAAATGCAGTGCCTTAGACCACTGCGCCACTCAGGAGCCCTATATAGTAGTAGGTGCCAGGCGCACATACCTGTGTCAGGAACTGTTAAGAACTACAACACTGCTGGGTTTTTCACGCTCAACAGTTTTCTGTGTATATCAAGAACGGTCCACCACCCAAAGGACATCCAACCAACTTGACACAACTGTGGAAGTGTTGCAACTGCTCTGATGGCCAAAGGAGTGGGGAGGCAACTCAATATTAGGAAGGTGTTCCTAATTTTTGGTAAACTCTGTGTATGTACTATGTTGGAAATAACAATAGTACTGTATCTTTCACCTCACCAACCTTTGAATAGAATCTTGCTGCATGCAAATAAGGTTAATTAAATGTATATTTATTTATCTGGAATTATTGTTGCTACTCTTCTTGTTACTAATGGCTTTAAAAAACAGCACTTTGGGGGAAATACTGTATAGAGCCAGCGTGCCAAGAGGACCAGACTGTAGGGGAAATACTGTGTACAGCCAGCGTGCCAAGAGGACCAGACTGTAGGGGAAATACTGTATAGAGCCAGCGTGCCAAGAGGACCAGACTGTAGAAAAATACTGTGTACAGCCAGCGTGCCAAGAGGACCAGACTGTAGGGGAAATACTGTGTACAGCCAGCGTGCCAAGAGGACCAGACTGTAGGGGAAATACTGTGTACAGCCAGCGTGCCAAGAGGACCAGACTGTAGTGGAAATACTATCTATTTAAAAATATATATATATATTTAACTAGGTAAGTCAGTTAAGAACAAGTTCTTATTTACAATGACGGCCTACACAGGCCAAACTCAGACGCTGGGCCAATTGTGCACAACCCTATGGGACTCCCAATCATGGCCGGTTGTGATACAGTCTGGATTCAAACCAGGTTGTCTGTAGTGACACCTCTAGCACTGAGATGCAGTGTTTTAGACCACTGCTCCACTTGGTATCTATCTATCTATCTATCTATCATCTAAATGGGGTGAAACTGTTCATCATGAGTTTTCTCTGTGCACCACGTTAATGCCATTAATGTCTCTGTTGGACTGTCTGTGTGAGAGGGGGGTGGGGGTGGAGTTAATTGTCTGGATGTTTATAATGGGGTACAGGTATTCAAATAAGAAAAAAGCCTAATTTGTGTTTTCTGTTTGCTCAGGCAAAGCTTACTGTTTGGCTAACAAGAAGGAACATGGTCAAAAGTGGGGGGATAACAGACACTTTACTATTATTTAATGGGATGGTCTCTGCACGCCTTAGGGTGGAGTTAGAGTTCTATATAATGATAAAAAGTGTGGAGATGTTTTTATTCCACTAGACAGACTGTGTGTTGTTAGGGGATAGGGTGTTCAGTACCACGGCTTCCACTAGACAGACTGTGTGTTGTTAGGGTATAGGGTGTTCAGCACCACGGCTTCCACTAGACAGACTGTGTGTTGTTAGGGGATAGGGTGTTCAGCACCACGGCTTCCACTAGACAGACTGTGTGTTGTTAGGGGATAGGGTGTTCAGCACCACGGCTTCCACTAGACAGACTGTGTGTTGTTAGGGGATAGGGTGTTCAGTACCACAGCTTCCACTAGACAGACTGTGTGTTGTTAGGGGATAGGGTGTTCAGCACCACGGCTTCCACTAGACAGACTGTGTGTTGTTAGGGGATAGGGTGTTCAGTACCACGGCTTCCACTAGACAGACTGTGTGTTGTCAGGGGATAGGGTGTTCAGTACCACGGCTTCCACTGGAGATCAGAGACAATAGAAAAATTGAAAATGCACACATGGAGGTGTGCAAGCAGATGCAAGTGTGTGTGTGTGTGTGTGTGTGTGTGTGTCCACAGAGGAGCTCAGTTGAGATGTGTGAGGCTCTGTGGCCAGGCACTGTGGCCAGTCTCTGTGGCCAGGCACTCTGACGAGGCTCTGTGGCCAGGCTCTGTGGCCAGGTGTAAGCCCTGCAGGTGCAGATGTAGGATAAAGAGACAGAGGGAAACAGCTCAGTGTGACAGACACCTACAGGACACATGGTGGAATAGCTTGTGTAATATTTATTTATTTCAATTCAATTCAAAGGGCTTTATTGGTATGGGAATCATGGTGACAGGTAGCCGAGTGGTTAGAGTGTTGGGCCTGTAACCGGAAGGTTGCTGGATCGAATCCCTGAGGTAAAAATCTTAACCCACTGTTCCTAGGCTGTCATTGATAATAAGAATTTGTTCTTAACTGACTTGCCTAGTAAAATAAAGGTTAAATAAAATAATACACTCACATTGCCAAAGCAAGTGAAACAGATAATAAACTAAATTTAAATAAACAATCAGAAATTAACAAATAATAAAGAGAGTTCAAATGTCATATTATGTAAATATAAAATATTGTAACAACGTGCATTAGTACAAAAGAGAAAATAAATATATGTTGTAATTAGAATGGTGTTTGTTTTTCACTGGTCTTGAGGCAACAGGTCACACATCGTCTTTTTCTGACACTCACATCTCATATCCTACCTGCAACTATGAACCCCTCCCCCTGCCCCCCCCCCCCCCCCTCCCGCCTCCCCTCCTCCCACCCCTCCCCCAATTCCCTCCCCCTGCCACACCTCCCCTTCCACAGAGGTTGACACTATAAAAGAGAGGGAGAGAGAGGAAGGAAGAGGGAGAGGGGGAGAGACAGAGGACAGCTATGAAGGTCAGGATATATATTGACCTGTACCTATCTATAAACATGATACTGAACTCCTCATCTCTGAGCCTAGTATTAAACTACTCCTCTTCCTCATCTTCCTCCTCTGCCTCGTCCTCCTCCTCGTCCTGTCGTCTGCGGGAGCAGTTCAGTCTGAATGGGATGTACCAGAAGGGTGACGTGGTTCTGGGTGGTCTGTTTGAGGTCCACTACTTCACTGTGTTCCCTGAGCTGTCCTTCACATCAGAACCACAGAAGATCCACTGTGAGGAGTGAGTATTGATCTACTGGACTGGACTGGACTAGATGTGTGTCTGCATTTCTCCTAAAAAGGACAGATAGACATCCATACCATAAGACACCCCACTATGATTTGATCAGTGGTAACCAACCCTGGTCCTGGAGAGCTACTGGGTGTTTGTTACATTGGTGAATAGTACATTGCAGTCTCAAAATATCTGTGAATTAATTGTGTGTATTACATTGTTTTCAATCATGATTCCTGTTGTCTAACCTGAATTGACGTTTAAGATAAACCTATTTTATTATCTATCCTTGACAAAAATAATTCCCCTAAGAAAATACTCTCACACACACACACCTTAAGAGGTGCACAGAGTTCACCAACTCTGATGTTCCTTTTCTCTCTCAGTTTTGCCAGTCTAGGATTCCAGCAGGCCCAGACTATGGCGTTTGCTATAGACGAGATCAACAGAAACCCTGACCTTCTGCCCAACATCACGCTCGGATACCAGATCTACGACAACTGCCTGATGCTAGGAGTATCGTTCCGTGCTGCCATGTCATTGGCCAGTGGGACAGAGGAAGAGTTCCTATTGGATGAGACATGTTCTGGGTCACCCCCGGTGCTAGGGATTGTGGGAGACCCAGGGTCCACTCACTCCATCGCCATCTCCAGTGTCCTAGGGCTGTTCCGGGTACCCATGGTAAATCAGAAAGAATAGAAAAATTACAACATTATTGGAAATGTTCCTCTTGTATTTCAAAACCACACTGTGAGTGAGAAGCAGCAGGTTCAGGTCTTAAATGTGTCTAGGTATAAAACCTTTCTATTTCATTAATTCTTTGAAGAATAAAAAAATAATCACTGTATATTTCACTCCCTTAGGTGAGTCACTACGCCACATGTTCCTGTCTGAGTGACCGGAGCAAGTACCCATCCTTCTTCAGAACCATCCCCAGTGACGCCTTCCAGGTCCGTCCCTAAGAAGGCTAAAATGACATGATTAGACAGTGAACCGTCAGCTCCCATGTAAACATGCTATAAACTCTATAATGTGTAATGGCATTACAGTTAAATAAAAAAAAGGTTAAATAAAAGGTTAAATAAAGGTTACATTAAATAATGTATGTTGATCTCTCTATACTCTCCTGTCTCTGTAATAACATCAGTAATGTCTAATGCCTGTTGATGTGATCCCAGGTGCGAGCCATGATCCAGATCTTACGTCGGTTGGGTTGGACCTGGGTGGGTCTGGTGGTCAGTGATGATGACTATGGAGTTCACGCTGCCCAGTCCTTCCACTCAGACCTGGCCCAGTCAGGGGGCTGTGTGGCCTACTCCCAGGTTCTGCCCAAGGACAACCGCCCCACAGAGCTGCAGAGGATTGTGGGAGAGATCAAGAGCTCCTCTGCTCGTGTGGTGGTGGTGTTCTCCAACGAGGCCTACCTGCTCCCTCTGCTGGACGAGGTTCAGAGATGCTTTAGTTGATGATCTAATAGAACACTTTCAATACATTCACATTTTAGTATCAGACACTCTAATCCAGAGCGATTAAAATATGAATATATAACATTTCACAGATGCTTTGATCCAAAGCGACTTACAGTCTGTGATGTGTGCATATCTTTTACGTATGGGTGGCTCTGGGCCATCCTAAAATAGCTAGGTGGGACAACCACATATCACAGTCATAGTAAGTACATTTTACCTCAGTAAAGTAGCTATCAGCAATTACATTTTACAGCCATAATTACAGCCATAAAATCTGTAGGATGTTACCCCTCTCATATATGCTAAAAATAACAGTGCATAAAAGTGTTGTAACATATTACCATTGTGGCATTCTTGATGCCAAAAAATAAAATATAAAACCCATTTTACAAGGTGGTGGTGCAGAATGTGATGGGTCTCCAGTGGATTGCCAGTGAAGCCTGGACCTCCTCCTCAGTATTTAACAACCCCCGTCTCAAGCCCTACCTGGGGGGTACCCTGGGTATTTCTGTCCGTCGTGGAGAGATACCCGGCCTCAGAGACTACCTGCTTAGCGTCCGCCCCGACGACCAACCTGCCAATAACCCCGGAAACAGCATGGTACTTTTTAGTCTTTTATCTCCAACCATGTATCTAATTACTTTATACATTATGTTTAAAACATTTAAAAGGCTACTTTGACTATAAAATACTACAATACAAAAAAAAAAAGCATTCCTCTATAACATTACCTTCTCTGTTCTGGTAAGGTGAGACAGTTCTGGGAGGCTGTGTTTGGGTGCAGGTTGGAGCCCCCAGTGGGGTGGGAGGAGGCTGGGGGGGGTGTGTGTACAGGACAGGAGGACCTTAGGGATGTGGACACCAAATATGGGGACGTGTCTGAGCTCAGGCCGGAGTATAACGTGTATAAGGCAGTGTACGCCCTGGCCCATGCCCTACATGACCTACTGCAGTGTGTGCCAGGGAGAGGACCTTTCAGTGGGCACCGCTGTGCCAGCCTACAGAGTCTGGAGCCCTGGCAGGTGGGATTCATTCACACACACACACACACACACACACACACACACACACACACACACACACACACACACACACACACACACACACACACACACACACACACAGGCACACAGATGCAGACGTAGACTTTGTCAACAGTTTACTCTGTTTACTGTTTTCTTAGTCATGGTGCCATGACTAGATACTATCTTCCATACTGATTACATACTGTCTTCCATACTGATTACATACTGTCTTTCTAAACATCTTCTCCACCTCTTCCCTCCATCCCTCCAAACCTCCATCATCCTCCTCTGGCCAGCTGGTCCATTACCTGGAGAGGGTTAACTTCACCACAGGGTTTGGCGATCGCGTTTCTTTCGATAAAAACGGGGACGCCCTGGCCATCTATGACATCATGAACTGGGCGTGGCTCCAGGACGGGAGCGTGAAGGTAGAGAATGTGGGTGTGGTCGACGAATCAGCCCCCGCAGGACAAGAGCTCACACTGGACGAGGACAGAATTTTCTGGAACTTTGAGTCAAAAAAGGTTATTTGTAAAGTTATATAGTTATATAGCATATTTCACTACTGCAACAGCAACAGCTTAAATGTATACCTGTGGAGGGCAACGAAACATTAAATACAGGTGTAGAAATATGGGTGTATGAAAGTCTGATATTCTGCCTCCTATAATTCCCCCTCATGTTCGTCCTTATAGCCCCCTCGATCAGTGTGCAGTGAGAGCTGTCTTCCAGGCAGCCGTGTAGCCAGGAGGAAAGGGGAGCCTGTCTGCTGCTTCGACTGCATCCCCTGTGCTGAGGGCGAGGTCAGCAACACCACAGGTCAGTGAACTAAATATCATTTAAAGAATTTGAGGGTAGCTTGGGGCTGTAGAAAAAAGGTTTTCCACATTTTCTTTCTCTGTCTTTCTATCAGACTCGGCCGAGTGCTCGAGGTGTCCAGAGGACTTCTGGTCCAGCCCAGAGCGTGACCTCTGCGTCCCTAAGGGGGTTGTGTTCCTCTCCTATCAGGAACCCCTGGGAATCTCCTTGACGACCACCTCGTTGCTAGGAGCCCTCATCTGTGCAGTAGTCCTCGGAATCTTCGCCCGCTACCGGAACACACCTGTTGTCAAGGCCAATAACTCTGAGCTGAGCTTCCTGCTTCTGCTGTCACTCAAACTCTGCTTCCTGTGCTCGCTGCTGTTCATTGGTCGGCCCCGGCTGTGGACGTGTCAGCTGAGGCATGCAGTATTTGGTATCAGCTTTGTTCTCTGTGTCTCCTGTATACTGGTGAAGACCATGGTAGTGCTGGCTGTGTTTAGGACCTCTAAGCCCGGGGGCGAGGCCAGCCTGAAGTGGTTTGGTGCTGGGCAGCAGAGAGGAACAGTCTTGGTTCTCACCTCATTCCAGGCTGCTATCTGCACAGTGTGGCTGGTTTCAGCCTCTCCAACTCCACATAAAAACACGCGCTACCATGATGATAAGATTGTATATGAGTGTGTGGTGGGGTCGGTAGCAGGGTTCGGAGCGTTGCTTGGTTACATCGGCCTACTGGCGATCCTTAGCTTCCTCTTGGCCTTCCTGGCCAGGAATCTTCCAGACAACTTCAATGAGGCCAAGTTCATCACCTTCAGCATGCTGATCTTCTGTGCCGTGTGGATCTCCTTCGTCCCTGCCTACATCAGCTCTCCTGGGAAGTACGCAGATGCTGTGGAGATATTTGCCATCTTAGCTTCCAGCTTTGGCCTCCTGGTAGCGCTGTTCGGCCCAAAGTGTTACATCATCCTGCTGAGGCCTGAGAGGAACACCAAGAAGGCTCTAATGGGCCGGGCCACAACGAAGACATAGGGAGAATCTTCATTTAATTTCCTTGATTCCTTGCGTCCTCTCTCTCCTTCTCAATATCCATTGAATGAGAATGTTAAATATCCCTCCCCCTGACCTTCTCATCCAATGTGTTTTGAGAAGGAGAGAGAGGAGAGAGGACTCGAGCAATCACGGAAATTCAATTGAGATTCTCCCATAGGCTCAATACCATTCCAAAGTCTACAGTGGATTCCTCTCCTTGTCTCCTTCAGTTCTTCTCTCTACTGATCTGAAATATGAACACTAGGTGGAAGCACTATGCCTGCTATGGATTTGCTTCTTACTCTTTCAATACAAAGAAAGGAAAGGAGACAAGTATAGTAACAGAGTATGATGGTCTCAAATAGTTTGTAGCTCATTTTAGTTTCAACTTGTATTTGTAGTTTGATTTCTACAAAGAGATGTTATTGTTTTGTTAGTACGCTAGTGTTGTGTGGTAGCCTGTTATCAATTATAATTATGATGTTCTGTGATTAAATATGAATCAGATAACAAATGATTTATCTCTTTGGGCTGTTAAGTAGGCTTTTGAATTGTTTTAATCTGTCTATGTGTTTGGCTTTAATCTTTTAGGGGATAGGTTTTCCCTGATGAGTGGCTTTCTGCATAAAAAGGCTTTTGATTGAATCATCACATTGTGTGGAATAAAACAGCATAATATCCCTGTTCCTTCTAAAGGATTCTGCTCCCACACTCATTCACCCATGAATTAATTATTCATTCATGCAATTCTTCATTTAATAAAACATTCTGACTTGAAAGGAGCTGCTTTAATGAGTTTTTATTGAACCGTTGAAATTGACAAAGATATTTAAAATATCAAGAAACTGTGCCATATGGGAAAAGAGAAAAACACACCTCATGGAAAAAAGGAGTGAACAACATTTTTCATTAACCATATCTAATTTAATTGATTGGTTTATGTGTTTTCAGAACTGACTTTCAGGGGAGAAATGGATGTCATTAAAGTCTATTGATGATGGTAAAAAAGATTCAGATGAAGAAGTACTAAGTGGTGACTCACTGTTGATTCACTGTAGACTCATTGTTGATTCACTGTTGATTGAAAGTTGACTCACTGATGAATCACTGTTGACTCAATGTTGAATCACTGTTGACTCATTAGAACCAGACACTACTAGCAGGGTAGGAAAGTCCTGTTCATATGTGTCCATCAACTTTATTTGGTATTGTCTGTAAAGTATGTAACTTGCCTATAAGTATTATACAATGTATCATGTCATTCTTTGTTAAGTTTTTACCATACAAAACGATAGTGAGATGGTGTGATTAACTAAACACAATCAAGACTATATTTGGACATCATGTGTTTCTTGGTGTTCTTCTCTGGTCTCAGGAGGATGATGTAACATTTTGTAGCGAAGATGCAGAGCAGCAGCCCAAAGCTGCAGGCCAGGATGGCAAATATCTCATCAGCGTCTGCGTACTTCCCAGGAGAGCTGACGTAGGCAGGGATGAAGGAGATCCACACGGCACAGAAGATCAGCATGCTGAAGGTGATGAGCTTGGCCTCGTTGAAGTTGTCTGGTAGTTTCCTGGCCAGGAAGGCTAAGAGGAGACAGAGGGAGGACAGCAGGCCGATGTAGCCCAGTACCAGAGAGAAGCCAACCACAGAGCCCACCTCACACTCCAGGATGACCTTTGACCCCTTGAGTCCTAGGTCACGGTAAGGCAGGGGAGGGCTCACGGACAGCCACACGGCACAGATGATCACCTGCGTTTACAAACACAATTACAAACACATTTCTTATAAATCTTATAAATGACTGATTAATAGATAATAAACTAAAGTTAAATAAACAATCAGAAATTAAAAAATAATAATTACAGTTCAGTTAATCTATCTATCTATCTATCTATCTATCTATCTATCTATCTATCTATCTATCTATCTATCTATCTATCTATCTATCTATCTATCTATCTATCTATCTATCTATCTATCTATCTATCTATCTATCTATCTATCTATCTATCTATCTATCTATCTATCTATCTATCTATCTATCTATCTATCTATCTATCTATCTATCTATCTATCTAAATGCCGTCGGCAACATAGATCTGGAACTGTTGGGGTGCTAGGACCTAGTTCAACAATTATGCATCCATCCGTGAGTAACTCTGGTCCGTCAGCACTCATCCACTCAGGACCTATTTATTCATACAGGTCTGTATATACATACTCATGTACAGTTGTTATATCATATCACATGCAATATTGTAAGTAATTATTGGACTTAACTTACGTAGGCATTCACTCAGGAATGCATATTAGTATCCTGCCAGTTGCACCTTTTCTCATTGCTTTTAGTATATCGAATGTGCAATACGTGCAGTTGTCTGTAATTAAACCCTGCGCACTAAGGACTGTATTTTAAGGGAATTACTATTATTACCCCAAATGATATCATACACACATTTAGCTATTAAAGTATCTCTTCCTGTCATTTACCTGTACAGTTTGTGTAACCATGCAAGTATTCACTTATCTGTAAATATAACTGTATACCTAACTGTACAGCTAATTTAACCATGCAAAATTTTCACTTACCTGTTCATTTACCCAGTCTGTCTATTAAGTAAACTATTATTACCCTCGCTCATATCATACGCATTTTTAGCTACTGAAGTATTTCTCTGCCATCAACCTGTATATTATAGTTAACCATCCAACATCCACCAATGTATAGTGTACATATTCAGCCAACCACCCATACTATGCAATGTCTTTTTTATAGCTTTTATTTTTTTTGCACTCCAGATATCTTGTATTTCTATACATTTTCATACTGCCGCTCTATGTATCATGTATCGTGTATCTGTCTTTTGTGTACTTTCGTTGTGGCATTTTGCACCTGCCCTGTGTTTTGTTGTAGCTGCTTGACAATGAAATTTCCCCCCCGGGGATCAATAAAGTATCTATCTATCTATCTATCTATCTATCTATCTATCTATCTATCTATCTATCTATCTATCTATCTATCTATCTATCTATCTATCTATCTATCTATCTATCTATCTATCTATCTATCTATCTATCTATCTATCTATCTATCTATCTATCTATCTATCTATCTATCTATCTATCTATCTATCTATCTATCTATCTATCTATCTATCTATCTATCTAAATGCAGCCCCACCCCACCCCCCCCGCCACTCCCACCTCCCCTCCTCCCGCCCCTCGCCCCAATTCCCTCCCCCTGCCACACCTCCCCTTCCACAGAGGTTGACACTATAAAAGAGAGGGAGAGAGAGGAAGGAAGAGGGAGAGGGGGAGAGACAGAGGACAGCTATGAAGGTCAGGATATATATTGACCTGTACCTATCTATAAACATGATACTGAACTCCTCATCTCTGAGCCTAGTATTAAACTACTCCTCTTCCTCATCTTCCTCCTCTGCCTCTTCCTGTCGTCTGCGGGAGCAGTTCAGTCTGAATGGGATGTACCAGAAGGGTGACGTGGTTCTGGGTGGTCTGTTTGAGGTCCACTACTTCACTGTGTTCCCTGAGCTGTCCTTCACATCAGAACCACAGCAGCTCCACTGTGAGGGGTGAGTATTCATCTACTGGACTGGACTGGACTGGACTAGATGTGTGTCTGCATTTCTCCTAAAAAGGACAGATAGACATCCATACCATAAGACACCCCACTATGATTTGATCAGTGGTAACCAACCCTGGTCCTGGAGAGCTACTGGGTGTTTGTTACATTGGTGAATAGTACATTGCAGTCTCAAAATATCTGTGAATTAATTGTGTGTATTACATTGTTTTCAATCATGATTCCTGTTGTCTAACCTGAATTGACGTTTAAGATAAACCTATTTTATTATCTATCCTTGACAAAAATAATCCCCCTAAGAAAATACTCTCACACACACACACCTTAAGAGGTGCACAGAGTTCACCAACTCTGATGTTCCTTTTCTCTCTCAGTTTTGCCAGTCTAGGATTCCAGCAGGCCCAGACTATGGCGTTTGCTATAGACGAGATCAACAGAAACCCTGACCTTCTGCCCAACATCACGCTCGGATACCAGCTCTACGACAACTGCCTGAAGCTAGGAGTATCGTTCCGTGCTGCCATGTCATTGGCCAGTGGGACAGAGGAAGAGTTCCTATTGGATGAGACATGTTCTGGGTCACCCCCGGTGCTAGGGATTGTGGGAGACCCAGGGTCCACTCACTCCATCGCCATCTCCAGTGTCCTAGGGCTGTTCCGGGTACCCATGGTAAATCAGAAAGAATAGAAAAATTACAACATTATTGGAAATGTTCCTCTTGTATTTCAAAACCACACTGTGAGTGAGAAGCAGCAGGTTCAGGTCTTAAATGTGTCTAGGTATAAACCCTTTCTATTTCATTAATTCTTTGAAGAATAAAAAAATAATCACTGTATATTTCACTCCCTTAGGTGAGTTACTACGCCACATGTTCCTGTCTGAGCGACCGGAGCAAGTACCCATCCTTCTTCAGAACCATCCCCAGTGACGCCTTCCAGGTCCGTCCCTAAGAAGGCTAAAATGACATGATTAGACAGTGAACCGTCAGCTCCCATGTAAACTCGCTATAAACTCTATAATGTGTAATGGCATTACAGTTAAATAAAAAAAAGGTTAAATAAAAGGTTAAATAAAGGTTACATTAAATAATGTATGTTGATCTCTCTATACTCTCCTGTCTCTGTAATAACATCAGTAATGTCTAATGCCTGTTGATGTGATCCCAGGTGCGAGCCATGATCCAGATCTTACGTCGGTTGGGTTGGACCTGGGTGGGTCTGGTGGTCAGTGATGATGACTATGGAGTTCACGCTGCCCAGTCCTTCCACTCAGACCTGGCCCAGTCAGGGGGCTGTGTGGCCTACTCCCAGGTTCTGCCCAAGGACAACCGCCCCACAGAGCTGCAGAGGATTGTGGGAGAGATCAAGAGCTCCTCTGCTCGTGTGGTGGTGGTGTTCTCCAACGAGGCCTACCTGCTCCCTCTGCTGGACGAGGTTCAGAGATGCTTTAGTTGATGATCTAATAGAACACTTTCAATACATTCACATTTTAGTATCAGACACTCTAATCCAGAGCGATTAAAATATGAATATATAACATTTCGCAGATGCTTTGATCCAAAGCGACTTACAGTCTGTGATGTGTGCATATCTTTTACGTATGGGTGGCTCTGGGCCATCCTAAAATAGCTAGGTGGGACAACCACATATCACAGTCATAGTAAGTACATTTTTCCTCAGTAAAGTGGCTATCAGCAATTACATTTTACAGCCATAATTACAGCCATAAAATCTGTAGGATGTTACCCCTCTCATATATGCTAACAAATAACAGTGCATAAAAGTGTTGTAACATATTACCATTGTGGCATTCTTGATGCCAAGAGAAAATAAAATATAAAACCCATTTTACAAGGTGGTGGTGCAGAATGTGATGGGTCTCCAGTGGATTGCCAGTGAAGCCTGGACCTCCTCCTCAGTGTTTAACAACCCCCGTCTCATGCCCTACCTGGGGGGTACCCTGGGTATTTCTATCCGTCGTGGAGAGATACCCGGCCTCAGAGACTACCTGCTTAGCGTCCGCCCCGACGACCAACCTGCCAATAACCCCGGAAACAGCATGGTACTTTTTAGTCTTTTACCTCCAACCATGTATTTAATTACTTTATACATTATGTTTAAAACATTTAAAAGGCTACTTTGACTGTAAAATACTACAATACAAAAAAAAAAGCATTCCTCTATAACATTACCTTCTCTGTTCTGGTAAGGTGAGACAGTTCTGGGAGGCTGTGTTTGGGTGCAGGTTGGAGCCCCCAGTGGGGTGGGAGGAGGCTGGGGGGGGTGTGTGTACAGGACAGGAGGACCTTAGGGATGTGGAGACCAACTATGGGGACGTGTCTGAGCTCAGGCCGGAGTATAACGTGTATAAGGCAGTGTACGCCCTGGCCCATGCCCTACATGACCTACTGCAGTGTGTGCCAGGGAGAGGACCTTTCAGTGGGCACCGCTGTGCCAGCCTACAGAGTCTGCATCCCTGGCAGGTGGGATTCATTCACACACACACACACACACACACACACGCACACACGCACACACACACACACACACACACACACACACACACACACACACACACACACACACACACACACACACACACACACACACACACACACACACACACAGGCACACAGATGCAGACGTAGACTTTGTCAACAGTTTACTTCTGTTTACTGTTTTCTTAGTCATGGTGCCATGATTACATAGTGTCTTACATACTGTCTTACATACTGATTAGATACTATCTTACATACTGATTACATACTGTCTTACATACTGATTACATACTGTCTTACATACTGATTACATACTGTCTTACATACTGATTAGATACTATCTTACATACTGATTACATACTGTCTTACATACTGATTACATACTGTCTTACATACTGATTACATACTGTCTTACATACTGATTACATACTGTCTTCCATACTGATTACATACTGTCTTTCTAAACATCTTCTCCACCTCTTCCCTCCATCCCTCCAAACCTCCATCATCCTCCTCTGGCCAGCTGGTCCATTACCTGGAGAGGGTTAACTTCACCACAGGGTTTGGCGATCGCGTTTCTTTCGATAAAAACGGGGACGCCCTGGCCATCTATGACATCATGAACTGGGCGTGGCTCCAGGACGGGAGCGTGAAGGTAGAGAATGTGGGTGTGGTCGACGAATCAGCCCCCGCAGGACAAGAGCTCACACTGGACGAGGACAGAATTTTCTGGAACTTTGAGTCAAAAAAGGTTATTTGTAAAGTTATATAGTTATATAGCATATTTCACTACTGCAACAGCAACAGCTTAAATGTATACCTGTGGAGGGCAAATAAACATTAAATACAGGTGTAGAAATATGGGTGTATGAAAGTCTGATATTCTGCCTCCTATAATTCCCCCTCATGTTCGTCCTTATAGCCCCCTCGATCAGTGTGCAGTGAGAGCTGTCTCCCAGGCAGCCGTGTAGCCAGGAGGAAAGGGGAGCCTGTCTGCTGCTTCGACTGCATCCCCTGTGCTGAGGGCGAGGTCAGCAACACCACAGGTCAGTGAACTAAATATCATTTAAAGAATTTGAGGGTAGCTTGGGGCTGTAGAAAAAAGGTTTTCCACATTTTCTTTCTCTGTCTTTCTATCAGACTCGGCCGAGTGCTCGAGGTGTCCAGAGGACTTCTGGTCCAGCCCAGAGCGTGACCTCTGCGTCCCTAAGGGGGTTGTGTTCCTCTCCTATCAGGAACCCCTGGGAATCTCCTTGACGACCGCCTCGTTGCTAGGAGCCCTCATCTGTGCAGTAGTCCTCGGAATCTTCGCCCGCTACCGGAACACACCTGTTGTCAAGGCCAATAACTCTGAGCTGAGCTTCCTACTTCTGCTGTCACTCAAACTCTGCTTCCTGTGCTCGCTGCTGTTCATTGGTCGGCCCCGGCTGTGGACGTGTCAGCTGAGGCATGCAGTATTTGGTATCAGCTTTGTTCTCTGTGTCTCCTGTATACTGGTGAAGACCATGGTAGTGCTGGCTGTGTTTAGGACCTCTAAGCCCGGGGGCGAGGCCAGCCTGAAGTGGTTTGGTGCTGGGCAGCAGAGAGGAACAGTCTTGGTTCTCACCTCATTCCAGGCTGCTATCTGCACAGTGTGGCTGGTTTCAGCCTCTCCAACTCCACATAAAAACACACGCTACCATGATGATAAGATTGTATATGAGTGTGTGGTGGGGTCGGTAGCAGGGTTCGGAGCGTTGCTTGGTTACATCGGCCTACTGGCGATCCTTAGCTTCCTCTTGGCCTTCCTGGCCAGGAATCTTCCAGACAACTTCAATGAGGCCAAGTTCATCACCTTCAGCATGCTGATCTTCTGTGCCGTGTGGATCTCCTTCGTCCCTGCCTACATCAGCTCTCCTGGGAAGTATGCAGATGCTGTGGAGATATTTGCCATCTTAGCTTCCAGCTTTGGCCTCCTGGTAGCGCTGTTCGGCCCAAAGTGTTACATCATCCTGCTGAGGCCTGAGAGGAACACCAAGAAGGCTCTAATGGGCCGGGCCACAACGAAGACATAGGGAGAATCTTCATTTAATTTCCTTGATTCCTTGCGTCCTCTCTCTCCTTCTCAATATCCATTGAATGAGAATGTTAAATATCCCGCCCCCCTGACCTTCTCATCCAATGTGTTTTGAGAAGGAGAGAGAGGAGAGAGGACTCGAGCAATCACTGAAATTCAATTGAGATTCTCCAATAGGCTCAATACCATTCCAAAAGTCTACAGTGGATTCCTCTCCTTGTCTCCTTCAGTTCTTCTCTCTACTGATCTGAAATATGAACACTAGGGGGAAGCACTATGCCTGCTAGGGATTTGCTTCTTACTCTTTCAATACAAAGAAAGGAAAGGAGACAAGTATAGTAACAGAGTATGATGGTCTCAAATAGTTTGTAGCTCATTTTAGTTTCAACTTGTATTTGTAGTTTGATTTCTACAAAGAGATGTTATTGTTTTGTTAATATGCTAGTGATGTGTGGTAGCCTGTTATCAATTATAATTATGATGTTCTGTGATTAAATATGAATCAGATAACAAATGATTTATCTCTTTGGGCTGTTAAGTAGGCTTTGAATTGTTTTAATCTGTCTATGTGTTTGGCTTTAATCTTTTAGGGGATAGGTTTTCCCTGATGAGTGGTTTTCTGCATAAAAAGGCTTTTGATTGAATCATCACATTGTGTGGAATAAAACAGCATAATATCCCTGTTCCTTCTAAAGGATTCTGCTCCCACACTCATTCACCCATGAATTAATTATTCATTCATGCAATTCTTCATTTAATAAAACATTCTGACTTGAAAGTAGCTGCTTTAATGAGTTTTTATTGAACCGTTGAAATTGACAAAGATATTTAAAATATCAAGAAACTGTGCCATATAGGAAAAGAGAAAAACACACCTCATGGAAAAAAGGAGTGAACAACATTTTTCATTAACCATATCTAATTTAATTGATTGGTTTATGTGTTTTCAGAACTGACTTCCAGGGGAGAAATGGATGTCATTAAAGTCTATTGATGATGGTAAAAAAGATTCAGATGAAGAAGTACTAAGTGGTGACTCACTGTTGATTCACTGTCGACACACTGTTGATTCACTGTTGATTCAAAGTTGACTCATTGTTGATTCACTGTTGACTCAATGTTGAATCACTGTTGACTCACTGTTGAATCACTGTTGACTCATTAGAACCAGACACTACTAGCAGGGTAGGAAAGTCCTGTTCATTTGTGTCCATCAACATGTTTTGGTATTGTCTGTAAAGTATGTAACTTGCTTATAAGTATTATACAATGTTTCATGTCATTCTTTGTTAAGTTTTTAACATACAAAACGATAGTGAGATGGTGTGATTAACTAAACGCAATTAAGACTATATTAGGAGATCATGGGTTTCTTGGTGTTTTCTATTTGGACATCATGTGTTTCTTGGTGTTTCTCTCTGGTCTCAGGAGGATGATGTAACATTTTGGAGCGAAGATGCAGAGTAGCAGCCCAAAGCTGGAGGCCAGGATGGCAAATATCTCCACAGCGTCTGCGTACTTCCCAGGAGAGCTGACGTAGGCAGGGACGAAGGAGATCCACACGGCACAGAAGATCAGCATGCTGAAGGTGATGAGCTTAGCCTCGTTGAAGTTGTCTGGTAGTTTCCTGGCCAGGAAGGCTAAGAGGAGACAGAGGGAGGACAGCAGGCCGATGTAGCCCAGTACCAGAGAGAAGCCAACCACAGAGCCCACCTCACACTCCAGGATGACCTTTGACCCCTTGAGTCCTAGGTCACGGTAAGGCAGGGGAGGGCTCACGGACAGCCACACGGCACAGATGATCACCTGCGTTTACAAACACAATTACAAACAATTTTCCAAATCGTATAAATGACTGATTAATTCAGTTAGGTGACTTGAAGTTATTTCAATGTTAAAGCAGTTAGGTGACTTGAAGTTATTTCAGTGTTAAAGCAGTTAGGTGACTTGAAGTTATTTCAGTGTTAAAGCAGTTAGGTGACTTGAAGTTATTTCAGTGTTAAAGCAGTTAGGTGACTTGAAGTTATTTCAGTGTTAAAGCAGTTAGGTGACTTGAAGTTATTTCAGTGTTAAAGCAGTCACCTGAACACTGGTAAAGAAGAAGACACTCCCTCTCTGCTGACCGGGTCCAAACCATCTCATCAGCTGCCCAGCGCCGGGCCTGGCTGAGCGGAACACAGCCAGAACCACAATGGTCTTGACCAGGAGGCAGGAGAGGCAGAGCACGAAGATGACCCCAAATGCCGCCTGGCGAATCCGACACGCCCACACAGAGGGACGCCCAATGAACACCAAAGAACACAGGAAGCAGAGCTTGAGTGACAGGAGAAGCAGGAAGCTCAGCTCTGAGTTGTTGGCCCTCACCTGGAAGGGTTACACATACATGGTACCATGGAAGATCTCTCCATTTAATCCCATACCAGATTCAACACTTAGTCACAGCTCTTACCAGAGGGGTGTGGCGGTGGTACACAAAGAACATAAAAACAGCTGCTGTAGTCACGGCGCCGCACACGGCAACAGTGGTCAGGGTGACGCCCATGGTGTCGTTGAAGGAGAGGAACTCGAGCTGACGAGGGATGCAGGCGGTCCGATGTCTGTTGGACCAGAACTCCAGAGGACAGTGGTCACATTGCAGAGAGCCTGGGAGATTGAACTCATTACTATAATGAAAAGCATAATGACTTATTCAGTCTAATAAGTCTTAAGTAAGCATTAACACACAACAATGTGAGAAGGCAGGAGGCCGATGAAATTATAAATTATATTCTACCCCCACGTCACAGTTCACTGACCTGTGGTGTTGCTGACCTCGCCCTCAGCACAGGGGATGCAGTCGAAGCAGCAGACAGGCTCCCCTTTCCTCCTGGCTACACGGGTGCCTGGGGGACAGCTCTCACTGCACACTGACACAGGCACCTGTCCACACCAGACATGCTGTCACTGCACTGACACAGGCACCTGTCCACACCATACATGCTCTCACTGCACACTGACACAGGCACCTGTCCACACCATACATGCTGTCACTGCACTGACACAGGCACCTGTCCACACCATACATGCTGTCACTGCACTGACACAGGCACCTGTCCACACCATACATTCTGTCACTGCAATGACACAGGCACCTGTCCACACCATACATGCTGTCACTGCACACTGACACAGGCACCTGTCCATACCGTACATGCTGTCACTGCACACTGACACAGGTACCTGTCCATACCATACATGCCATGAGATGAATGTCAACTGAACAAAACCATTCAGTCTTTCTTACCATATTCGAGCCTGTGTTCCACTGGATGGCTGATTGGTTGATGAGGAGATTGGACCCGTCTACTCGGCCAATCGTGACAAGTTTGAGAAACCCCTGGGGCGTGGCCTGCCAGTTCACAAGGTCGTACACAGCAGGGACGTCCGCGCCCCGGAAGTAGAACGGCTCCCCGAGTGGAGTGGTGAAGTTAACCTGGTTCAGGTGCAGCAACAGCTTGGAGGAGAGTAGACACAGACATGACCATGACACTGTTAATATGAAGTAATAACTCAAAACATATAACTGTTAATATGATGTAATAACTCTAAACATATCCCTGTTAATATGAAGTAATAACTCAAAACATATCACTGTTAATATGATTTAATAACTAAAAACATATAACTGTTAATATGATGTAATAACTCAAAACATATCCCCATAGCAGCTATTAAGTGGACATGAATATTGAATGATATTAAATAACAAAAAAGGTTATTTTGGCTTGAGCAATTTCCCCCCTGACTGATTTAAGTGTTTGCAAATCATCTCTAATTAACACGCGCAATAGATGAGTGTACCTCCGCTGGGCTGATGTTGTGAGGAGAGGAGCAGGTGAAGCTGTTGCCCCAGGTAGGGCTGTCTCTCTGGGGGCAGGACAGCAGGCTGTGGAGGGCGTGGGCTGCAGCATACACAGCCAGGTACACATTATAGGTTACTCTCAGCTGGGAGGTGTCTGTGAAGGGGCTCTGCACCCCCTCCAGAGTCTCTGCCCCACTGCAGGAGGCCAGGCGTGGACGGGGGGAACTGGAGGTGGGAGGAGGGCTGTGTGCATGTGCTGCTCCAGGGCTACACCCAAACTCAGTTTCCCAGAGTTCCTTCAATAGAAAATCTCCGGGACGACGAGAGGGGTGGAGACTTCGAAGGTGAGCCTCAAAGCCAGGAATAGGTGCACTGCGGATAGCCACACCCACAATGCCCTGAGCGATGTTAAAGAGGGCAGGGTTTCGTAGGAGTTGTCCGCTGGTGCTCCATGCCTCACTGGCCAGGAACTGCCTGTCGGTCACGTTTCTCCGCCCCAGCTCCAGGAGTAACGCCTCCATGTCAGTGTACCAGAGGAAGACCATGATCACTCGTGCTGTCGAGGCCTGGACCGTGTCCACTGCTCGCTCCACATCCCTCACCAGGTTCGCCCGATTGAGGGTCTCAAAGAATGCCAGGCACACCCCCGTCCCCCGAACCTCCTCCTCAAACACCTGGGGATCAAATATGAAGCACAGGGAGAAATTGTTAAAATATTTGATCCTGCATATTCCTTATAAAGTCAAAGTTGAAATAAAGAAACACCTGTACAGCCAGACGACCATAGTCATTGTCTGCAGCGATAGCCCCGACCCAGGTCCATCTGAAGAGCCAGGCGAGCCGGGCCATGGTGAGGGCCTGGTAGGCATCACTGGGGATGGTCCGGAAGAAGTTTGGGAACTCCTGTCTGTCACTGAGACAGCCACAGCTGGCCTGGTAACTGATCTGAGAACAGCACCATTAAATCAATAATTTCTCACTAAATACCAGACCAGATTAGCTGAGTGTACAAAACATTAGGAACACCTTGAGTTGCAACCCCTTTTGCCCTCAAAACAGCCTTAATTCGTCAGGGTATGGACTCTACAAGGTGTTCCACAGGGATGCTGGCCCATGTTGACTCCAATGCTTCCCACAGTTGTGTCAAGTTGGCTGGATGTCCTTTCAGTGGTGGATCATTCTTGATACACGCGGGTAACTGTTGAGCGTGACAAACACAGCAGCATTGCAGTTCTTGACACAAACCGGTGCGCCTGTCACCTACTACCATACCCCGTTCTTTTGTCTTGTCCATTCACCCTCTGAATGGCACACATACACAATCCATGTCTCAATTGTCTCAAGGCTTAAAAATCCATCTTTAACCTGTCTCCTCCCATTCATCTACACTGCTTGAAGTGAATTTAACAAGTGACATCAAAGAAGGGATCATCGAGTTCACCTGGATTCACCTGGCCAGTCTATGTCATGGAAGAGCAGGTGTTTCTAATGGTTTGTACACTCAGTGTATTACCTAGTTGTTGAGAGAGAGATTGGGGACACAATGACATCAATAATATTTTATGAAGTACTAAATACCCTCATATATATCTGAAATATGATAAATTAAAGTATTATGGTGATGTTTCCTGGTTGTGTAGAGAGAGACTGACCGCAGGCACAGAGAGCGGCCCCAGGGTCCTGGCCAAGATGATGGTCTGCGTGGATGATGCATCACCAATGACCAGAGGAACAGCGGAGTCACTAGATGGCCATGCTAGACATAACACACATAACAAGGTTGTATAATCACAACTACATGATGTCAAGTGCATGAGCTATTTGCTATTTATTTAGTGTATAAGCTCCACTATATTAGTGGCTATTTGGCGAATACACTTCAATACATTTTAATTTTAGGTAAAGGTTTAGATTAGGTTGAGGTTAGTGGTTAAAATCACATTTGAGGTTAGAAAGCTCTGTAGTTTCACAGCTGATGTTCCCCCCTGACACCAGGGCCAGTGCCCCTCGCAGGCTCCAGGGGTGCTGACTACAGCTGTCAAGGATACGGTAGCCCAGGCGGACCCCCGGCAGCAGGAAGGGGTTGCGGTTAATCTCGTCCACCGCAAACACCAGCGCATGTGCCCATCTCAATGGTTCCTCTTGTAAACTGAGAGCAGGGATGTGAGATGGGGATGGAAACATGAGACAGGAGAGAGAGAGAGAGAGAGAGAGAGAGAGAGAGAGAGAGAGAGAGAGAGAGAGAGAGAGAGAGAGAGAGAGAGAGAGAGAGAGAGAGATAATGACAGAGCAACATTCAACTTGTGTAACTGAGCATGATGTAACCCTGTTATCAGATTTATGCAATTGATTGTGAAGAGAAACAACATTCAACATAACAAGCAGCACAAAAAAAAATGATTTCATGCTGAACATCAATCTATGACAGCAAGATGATTTAACGTTTGCTTTTACAAGAAGCTGAGAACAAGAGCATTGTGCAACACAACAGCAAATACCGTCTCTCTCTCTCTGAGATGACACGCATTAGAATGGAGGAGAGAAGTTAGACAAAAGCAAAAATTGAAATTAAATGTTAATTATTTTGCAGACAGTTTGTTAACATCAGATTTGAAATTGTCTGCAAAGCGATTAGCATTTCATTTTGAAGTGATTATGATTTTGTGTAAAGAAGAAAATAAAATATAATCTGAAGAGAACAACATTTAGATAAAATCTTACATGAACGAAAAATAACACTTTGAAAATAAAAAAAGTGCTAAAAAATATATACTTCAAAAGAATAAACAAAGAGAAAATCTAACTTCAACAAGCTTTGAAAAGAAACACACAAGAAAAGGCCAAAGTTAAAAAGTTAGAGAACAGAAATAACCAGAGGAACCTGACCCAGGACTGCAGGTCAGAGGAACTTACCTGACCCAGGACTGCAGGTCAGAGGAACTTACCTGACCCAGGACTGCAGGTCAGAGGAACTTACCTGACCCAGGACTGCAGGTCAGAGGAACTTACCTGACCCAGGACTGCAGGTCAGAGGAACTTACCTGACCCAGGACTGCAGGTCAGAGGATCTTACCTGACCCAGGACTGCAGGTCAGAGGAACTTACCTGACACAGGACTGCAGGTCAGAGGAACTTACCTGACACAGGACTGCAGGTCAGAGGAACTTACCTGACACAGGACTGCAGGTCAGGGGGTTTGGTGAAGCTCAGGTCTGGAGCAGGGGGGAGGTTATGGATGGGGATGAGACCCCCGATCACCACGTCACCTTCCTGGGAGAGACCACGGTCATCCAGACCAGTTGAACGGTCCCACCGTGAACACACAGTTGCCTGAACCATCCCTATCCCATCCTTGACCAGCCAGGGCGGTAGCAGGGGAATGGCTGTTGTCAGCCAGGTAAACCAGGGTAACATGGGTGAGCTCCTGTGGACACACACAGGCAGGCAAGCAGCTAACCAGACCAGACCAAAACCTCTTCCAATGCAATTTCTAAATACTGATAAAAATATGAAAATCTACAGCACAGTTGTATTGATCAAACGTACAGATGAGTCACAAGAGTGTAAAGATTGTGATCAGAAATCCTCCCTGTCAGTACATCCAGCCTGGTGTGAGAAAGTTAATGGACTTCCTCCCTGTTAAAGATGCTCCGAGATTTTTTACGTAGCACAGATCAGCCTCAGTGGTTCTCCGTCAGGTGAAGACAAGCTTGAGCTGTTTGGGCAGGAAACTAGTCTCTTTCTCCCAGCATTGGGTCTGACAGCAGCCTACCCTGATCTGGCCCAATGGAAGGTAAGGGAGGGTATTTATAGTGACCAGAGATCATAGAGAAGACATGGAGTAAACAAGATGACACACTATGACCCTAAATCACAGACCTCCTGAGTGTCGCTGTTAGAGATAATGGCTTGACACAGAACGATTAGAGTGTGAAGGAGAGAGGGGCGCAGACAGGTGACAGGTGGACTTTTAATTTGGAAAAACATGTTTTTAGTTTTGTGTTGCACCAGCCATAGAAGTACGGAGGGGAGGGGTAAGGAGGGAGGGTGATGGGGTTACAAGGACCAGGATTAAAGGGATAGTGTGACTTAATCTCCAAATAACAGTTTTGAGGATTTAGATGGCCACAGGTGTGCTATCTCTCATCTCCATTACTGCTCATTTCACAAACAATTACATCCCATTATCCACACACAGCAAGATATAAAAACACAGGGGGACTGTGTGTGTGTGTGTGTGTGTGTGTGTATACCTCAGTGGCTGCAACACTAGTAAATGTACAATACAATTAGAGAGTGTGTGGGTGAGAGAAATGAAGAGAAAGATGGTGAAACAGAGTAAGAAAAGAAAAGAGACTAAAATCAAACATCAAGGATCAAGAGAGACACATGGAGGACATGAAATCAAACAGACAGACAGACTTGCTGCGTTCAAGTCAAATGTTTCATAATTTTATTACATCAGTTGGAAAATGCTCACAGTAATCTTCCGAGCGACCATACAAAGAAAATAGGATGGTTTAACACTGAAAAGAAGAATACAAACTTGGTCTAGTTGAAAACCCTCATCTTCCTATTCCAGTGTGTGTTTCTGTTCTCGTAACCATTTCTGAAAAAAAAAATGTAATAACCAGTCCCAATTTTTCCCCCCTTTTTTTGCAGTTTGTATTAAAGTAATTATAAAAATAAAAGCATTTCAACTCAAAAAGTTTTAAATATGTGATAAGTGTTTAAAACAATGCTCCCACTATTACTTATTCTGTGCAAAGATAGTTGTACACTGTGATGTCTACAGATCGATGCATAGTCATGCTGGACATTTAACATGCAGAAAACAGCTCAACTAAATGACAACACCTTCCAATTAAAAACAAATGTACAGTAGAATATGTAGCAACAACACCAGCACACAGAGGGCAGACAGAGTAGAAGGAAGACCTGAGGAAGATCTCTGATGAAACAGATCACATCCCACTGGGCACACACTGGTTGAATCATCGTTGTCTCCACGTAATTTCAACTAAAGTACGTTGAACTAACGTGGAATAGACATTGAATTGATGTCTGTGGGACTCTGATAATACTAATATACATTTTAAATATACAAAGACCAAGACAACACTTCCCTTCAGAGACATTTTCTTCTTTATAGAAAGTGGAGCTTAAACAGGAAGTAGAATTACAGGAACAGACAGGACAGGAAACAGGTACAATCAAAGTAGTATCAAAGTACATTTACATTTTAGCAGACTCTCTTATCCAGAGCAACTTACAGTTAGTTAGCACATACATGTTCATACTTATTTTCGTACTGGTCCCCCGTGGGAATCAAACCCAAACGCTGGCGTTGCAAGCGCCATGCTCTACCATCTGAGATACACAGGACTAGTAGTAATTTTACAGTCTGTTCCAATCTACATTTATAGAACATTCTGATCAGGACATGGACTTAAAAGAAGATCGAAAAACATATTTACATTTACAGACAAGACTGTCAGACCAAATCAGGTAGTTAACTTTATATCTGGAAGTATTATTGGACAGTCCAACCAGGATATATATATATTTTTTTATTGGTCGTAAGCAGGAAGCTGATTTGCTGTGTTTTGGAAGTACATTATACATCATTCTATGTAGGTGATAACCAGGAAGTGGGTTCAGAGTCTGAGAAGGAAGTAGACCTCCGGTTCTGATTGTATACAGGAGTGTGTGGGCAGCAGAGAGTCATCATGATAATGATCACCGTAGTGATCTCCATATCCGTACCCCAGTGTGGTGCATGCTCCTTCAGGCAGCCCCCTATCCTCCAGCTGGTCCAGGTAGCCCGCTATGTAGGAGCCTGTGGAGTGTCTGTTAGCTGGGGGGTTCTGGCCTGCTGCTACTTTAGTACGCAACACTACCCCTCCTACGCTGGAGGGGGCGCTCATCTCCCGGGGCTTTAGAGCCTCCTGCTGCCGCTCTCGAGCGCGGTTGTTGATGTGACGCACACGGCTCTGGCTACGAGTGGAGAGGCGGCGGGAGAGGAGGGGGGGGGAGTCCTCCTGGGTGTTTGAGGGGGGGCAGGGGTGTGATGGGGGTTTGAAATGTTTGGGGGGTATCTGTAACTGAGGTAACTGGGGAAGCTGGGGAGACTGGGTTCGGTCTCGGTCTCTGTCATCCCCCTCTAGGGTGACTAGTTTGCGTAACTGCTCAGTGAGGGGGTCTGCAGACTGCAGCCGTTGGGACAGACCTCCTAGGCCCCTCATCCTCCTCCGCTCCCTCATACAGGGGGTGATGAAGCTGCTGCTGATGATGTTGTACTTGCTGTGGAAGTTGCAAGAGATGTCCTCTGATGTCAGGTCACCCAGAGACTTGGACTTGCAGGGGTAGGGGGCTGTGGGTGGTCTGGAGATAGGTAGAGGAGGGGCAAGGGTGAAGCCCGAGAGGGGCAGTAATGGGGGCCCAGATCGGGGTTGTAGCTGGGTTTGTAGCTGGGGCTGGGGTTGGGTCTGGGGCTGGGTGTCTGATCGAGGTTGGAGCTGGGTTTGTGGCTGGGGCCAGCGTTGGGTCTGGGGCTGGGTGTCTGATTGGGGTTTGCGTTGGGCCTGGGGAAGGGGCTGGGTGTGTGATTGGGGTTGGGCCTGGGTCAGGGGTTGGAGCTGGGGCTGGGGCTTGGTGTAGTGGGAGGCCGAGGCAGTGGAGGGTCTGAAGCAGTTGTAGTCTAGCTGGCTGTAATCCACACTACAGTCTGAGCTGGGGGAGTATAAGCCTTTGTCTCTGGGGAGGCTAACAGACCTTGGACCAGACACACCAGACAGACACTCTGAGGAGGAGAACCCATTCTGGAAGCAGGCTGGCACTTCACCCCGAACCAGTCCTTTCTCTGTCCCAGCCTGATAGCCCCTGGTCTGGGGCTGGGTGGGATCACCCTGGTAGACCCTGGTCTGGGACACGGTGGGACCACTGTAGCTGTGCTGCTGGGTGTAGGTTCTGGTAATGTGTCTGCTGTTCTCAAAGGAGAGCTCAGCCCTGCTGTGGGTGGAGGGGTGTCTGTTCAGGAGGAGTGGGCTGGGGTTGGGGGGCATTTTGAAGGGGGAGGGCTGAGTTTGAGGGGTTATTGATGGGGCGTGGCGAGGGGAGGGCTGGTGTGAGGGCTGTTTGAGGGGTGAAGGACACTGGGAGAGCTGGAGTTGGGGTGCACACCAGGGAGAGGGGTGTAGTTGGGTAAGCTGGCTTTGGGGAGCAGCGTGGCGTTTGGTTGGGCTGGTAGCGACCCAGGTATGGTTGTGTCTCGGTAATGTCAGGGTCATTTCCAGTGGATCCTCGTCCACGTTAATCTCCACCTCCATTAGACTACTTCCTTCCGTGTCATGGCACAACAGGAAACGGTCAGACACCGTGCTGTTGATAGACGGGCACCCGTAACCCCACAACAACCCCCACTCTCCCACTGACCCCAGCCCTGTAGGATCACACTTACTGCTGTAGTCCTCTCCTGTCTCCTCTACCTCCACCACACCCCTCTGTGAGCCCACCCAGCTGCCATTAGCTTCTACCCTCAGGAGAGAAGGCACCTTGGCTGGTGAAGACTCCAGGCTGCCCATGGGTGTGCTCTCCTCAGAATCAGCCTGGATGTTGCTGATGGTCTGCTTCCTCAGGTTGTAGACAGAGACTGGAGACAAGACCTCCTCGTCCAGGATAGTATAGACCTCTTCCAGCTCCGTGGTCTCAGGACTGGAGAAGAGAAGGGGGGCAGTGGGGTCTGTGTGGGAGATCTTAGGGTGGGGTGAGAGTAGGTTCTGGTTTGCGTGGTTTCGAGGAGTGATCGGTCCATTCATTACCTTGCGGGGGGAGGTGGTGGTCTGTGGGTCTTTATATGGGGTGGTAGAGTCTACGGTGACAGTATAGGGTGTGCTGAAGTCCTGGATAGCGGGATGGGACAGACAAGACATGACACTGAGGGCGTGGTAGTCAGAGTTCGTTGTGAGGTCATTCTGGTCGGCGGTGAGGTCAAACTGGCCAATCAGAGCAGAGATAGACCCGCAGGTGGTGTCGTTGCCTAGGGATACGGCGTCAATGAGTCGTGAGATGATGCTGTCCTGTAGGGAGACGGGGCTCTGCAGATCGAACCGGTCCCCGTTCAGTGGGGAGAGGGGGGGCACAGAGGAAGAGCGGACAGAGGAAGAGGATGAAGAGGAGGAGGAAGGTGCTGGCGTGTTTGTTGTACTAAGTAATGTTGTCTCTGGTGTGCTCTCAGTAGGTACATGTAAACAGTTGCTCTTTGTCTCTGTTGAGCTGCTCAGGTGACACAACGTCCTTTGGCGAGAAGGAACATCCGCAGCTTTGCTGGGTGGGTTGACTCTTTCCTGTGATTGGTCTTTGCAATCACCAACTCCACTTCCTCCTCCTCGGCCAATGACCAGGTAGGAGGTCTCGTCTGATTGGTCAAGCTCTGTAGTCCTATCCTGTGTGTTGTTGTGATTGGTGTATTGGTGGTAGGCGGATGATTCGATGAGGAGTTCCACAGAGTTGGACCTGGGCTGGTTGAAGGGGGACGTTCCTATGGAAACAGACAAGTTAGATCATTAGTAAAGCTTCAAACATTTCACAGCCGTACGTAGAACACCAAGCCAACCAACAACCAACCGACACATTCCGTCCAACACGAGCCAATAGCAACACACAGACGAATGGAATGTACCACCAAATACGACTGTGAGAGGGGTGTTGGAGAATGAGGTTGTGCAGGTAACAGAAGGAACATCCATTTTTTGGGGGGAACATCAATTTCGGATCAGATGGTCAAATGGGATCAATTTTGGCAGTTAAAAAAAGGAACATTTAAATTTTGAAATATAATTTTTTCAGTGGCATGATGTAATACTGGGATGTTTTAGGATGAGGCAACCTTAGGAGGTGTTTTGGATTACCTGCCGGGATATCCTAGTCACTTCTCTACTACAGAGAAGCACCACAGAGTGAAGAAGGAACAGAAAATGCATGTTAAAGTTTTGAGGAACATAGAGTGCCTGGATTTGTCAATTCACATGAAACAGATTAGTTTTAATATATTTTGGAAAATGACAAGTTCGAAACAAGGCAATGGTTTACATTTCACATAAGACCCATAGCACTGTTTGTTTCAATGAGAGCGGAAGACAACAACTCTAAGCATCATGTTACATATAGCAAACAAAGCCAGTTGCTCTGCCTTTACAGGTAAGCCTACAGTCATGTGTTGCTCTGAGAAATAGGCAACATGAAGCTGTTACACTGTTGGTTGGTTTCTTGCGTTGGTATCTTCTCACATGTTAGATATCGTTTATAATATATTGTTTGTTACATAACATATTGTTTATCATCATGGTTGATGTAAGAGTGAGTGAGGTCTCCAGAGGAGATATACCCACCAATGAGTGTGTCTGCCCCCAGGTCAGTCTGTTCCTGGTTGGGGGAGCAGAGGGAGAGCTGTGCCTGCAGCAGTCTCTCTAGGGGCATGGAGATGGGCCTGTGGGTGAGGGGGTCGCGGGATGTTGGGCGCCTCTCCACCATTACCCCCTCCCTGTCCCTTTCCCTGTCCCGGGACCCCTCCCCCCCAGCCCCTGCCCCGGCCCCCACTCTGTCCTTGCCATCTGATATGGAGGCCTTGCGGTCTGATATGGAGGCCTTGCGGTCCGATATGGAGGCCTTGCGGTCCGATATGGAGGCCTTGCGGTCCGATATGGAGGTCTTGCGGTCCGATATGGAGGCCTTGCGGTCCGATATGGAGGCCTTGCGGTCCGATATGGAGGTCTTGCGGTCTGATATAGAGGTGGAGGACTCAGCAAGCTTCATCTTGGTTTTCTTGCGTCCCTTGGTGGGGGCGCTGGCGGTGCGTCGAAGGAGGTGGTCACTGATGGAGCGTTTCCTGAGGGGCGGACCACAGCTGGTGTCTACTGACGACTTAGAGGGCCTGTTGAACAAGCCTCTGATGCCTCGTAGCTGACGACCCTGGTGGGTGGAGAGGGAAGGGGTGAGAGGGACAAGGAGAGATTTAGGGAGAGAGAGTGAGGGGGAGAGAAGGGGGGTAGAGAGAGGAAGAATGAAGAGAGAGGAGTGAGAGAGAGAAATTGTGTTTAGCATTTTGCATGAAAATATGAATTGCATGGTGCGAGGGAGAAGGTTAGATAATATTTGTCATGCTTTCAATCACATCACAGTATTCCCATCACAATGCAAACATGCTTGAGAAACAATATAGACTGAAAACAGTAACACACTTCACTCTTCACAAAACAAAATGTTTTCAGCAAATCAACACTACTTTACATTAATTCAGATTAAGTGCAGAGCTGTCATTGCCCCTCCAGGTTCATCACAGGCAGAACACATGGGGAGAATCTCAATTGCATTGCCTTGATTCCTTGCAAACTCTCTCCTCGTCTCCTTCTCAAAACCCATTGGATGAGGTCAGAGTTTCCTTCCCTCTAACCTTCTCATCCAATAGTCCTCGAGAAGGAGGCGAGAAGAGAGGACATGGGGAATCAAGGCAATGCAATTGAGATTCTCCCATGGCCAAAGACAGCATGCCCTTAGAAGGCACTATAGCATCCTGGTAACTACTAACCACAGACAAACAACCCTCTCTGTGTAGTTAGTAACGCCATGAGCTCTGATTTTATGAACCAAATAATTACTGACAAAATGCATAGAGAATCACCTGACAATAAAACACATCCACAATACACACAATATAGCAATCTTAGATTTAGAACACATACATAAATAATCTGAAACCATATACACTCCACCACACACAGTGGAAACAGTTGACAGTCGTGCAGATGCCATGCAGCATACAGAGTCTACCCAGGATACCTTGTTGGCTCCTAGAAAATGCATTATGGTAAAGCTGGGGTTCAGGACTAGTGGACTCCACTGGAAAGGAAGAATGTACCAGCTTAGCTTGGGAGAGTTAGTACAATTAACTGTCAAAAAATATGTATATGTAGAAGCTGAAACTGATGATCAGACCACTACTTCTCTATAGGGTCAGTGTAGCAGTCACCTGGTCCCAGATCTGATCTCACTAGCCTGGTCCCAGTAGCTGTAACCTGGTCCCAGTAGCTGTAATCTGGTCCCAGATCTGTTTGTCCTTTTGTCTACTCCATTGGCATTGCCAAGCAAATCATGTTTCACATGACAATTCCATAAAGAGATGGCAAGATACCAGAAACAGACTAGTACCCAGGCTATATTAAAGAGACCAGAAACAGACTGGTACCCAGGCTATATTAAAGAGACCAGAAACAGACAGGTACCCAGGCTATATTAAAGAGACCAGAAACAGACTGGTACCCAGGCTATATTAAAGAGACCAGAAACAGACTGGTACCCAGGCTATATTAAAGAGACCAGAAACAGACTGGTACCCAGGCTATATTAAATATACTAGAAACAGACTGGTACCCAGGCTATATTAAATATACTAGAAACAGACTGGTACCCAGGCTATATTAAAGAGACCAGAAACAGACTGGTACCCAGGCTATATTAAAGAGACCAGAAACAGACTGGTACCCAGGCTATATTAAAGAGACCAGAAACAGACTGGTACCGAGGCTATATTAAAGAGACCAGAAACAGACTGGTACCCAGGCTATATTAAATATACTAGAAACAGACTGGTACCCAGGCTATATTAAAGAGACCAGAAACAGACTGGTACCCAGGCTATATTAAAGAGACCAGAAACAGACTGGTACCCAGGCTATATTAAATATACTAGAAACAGACTGGTACCCAGGCTATATTAAATATACTAGAAACAGACTGGTACCCAGGCTATATTAAAGAGACCAGAAACAGACTGGTACCCAGGCTATATTAAAGAGACCAGAAACAGACTGGTACCCAGGCTATATTAAAGAGACCAGAAACAGACTGGTACCGAGGCTATATTAAAGAGACCAGAAACAGACTGGTACCCGGGCTATATTAAATATACTAGAAACAGACTGGTACCCAGGCTATATTAAAGAGACCAGAAACAGACTGGTACCCAGGCTATATTAAAGAGACCAGAAACAGACTGGTACCCAGGCTATATTAAAGAGACCAGAAACAGACTGGTACCCAGGCTATATTAAAGAGACCAGAAACAGACTGGTACCCAGGCTATATTAAAGAGACCAGAAACAGACTGGTACCCAGGCTATATTAAAGAGACCAGAAACAGACTGGTACCCAGGCTATATTAAAGAGACCAGAAACAGACTGGTACCCAGGCTATATTAAAGAGACCAGAAACAGACTGGTACCCAGGCTATATTAAAGAGACCAGAAACAGACTGGTACCCAGGCTATATTAAAGAGACCAGAAACAGACTGGTACCCAGGCTATATTAAAGAGACCAGAAACAGACTGGTACCCAGGCTATATTAAAGAGACCAGAAACAGACTGGTACCCAGGCTATATTAAAGAGACCAGAAACAGACTGGTACCCAGGCTATATTAAAGAGACCAGAAACAGACTGGTACCCAGGCTATATTAAAGAGACCAGAAACAGACTGGTACCCAGGCTATATTAAAGAGACCAGAAACAGACTGGTACCCAGGCTATATTAAAGAGACCAGAAACAGACTGGTACCCAGGCTATATTAAAGAGACCAGAAACAGACTGGTACCCAGGCTATATTAAAGAGACCAGAAACAGACTGGTACCCAGGCTATATTAAAGAGACCAGAAACAGACTGGTACCCAGGCTATATTAATGAGCGGCGCACAATTGTACTGTACCAATAGAAGGGTTATCTCACGGTAATGTACTGTACCTACCTTCCAATAGAAGGGTTATCTCACGGTACTGTAATGTACTGTACCTACCTTCCAATAGAAGGGTTATCTCACGGTACTGTACTGTACCTACCTTCCAATAGAAGGGTTATCTCACGGTAATGTACTGTACCTACCTTCCAATAGAAGGGTTATCTCACGGTAATGTACTGTACTGTACCTACCTTCCAATAGAAGGGTTATCTCACGGTAATGTAATGTACTGTACCTACCTTCCAATAGAAGGGTTATCTCACGGTAATGTAATGTACTGTACCTACCTTCCAATAGAAGGGTTATCTCACGGTAATGTACTGTACCTACCTTCCAATAGAAGGGTTATCTCACGGTACTGTACTGTACCTACCTTCCAATAGAAGGGTTATCTCACGGTAATGTAATGTACTGTACCTACCTTCCAATAGAAGGGTTATCTCACGGTAATGTAATGTACTGTACCTACCTTCCAATAGAAGGGTTATCTCACGGTAATGTACTGTACTGTACCTACCTTCCAATAGAAGGGTTATCTCACGGTACTGTACTGTACCTACCTTCCAATAGAAGGGTTATCTCACGGTAATGTAATGTACTGTACCTACCTTCCAATAGAAGGGTTATCTCACGGTAATGTAATGTACTGTACCTACCTTCCAATAGAAGGGTTATCTCACGGTAATGTACTGTACCTACCTTCCAATAGAAGGGTTATCTCACGGTAATGTAATGTACTGTACCTACCTTCCAATAGAAGGGTTATCTCACGGTAATGTAATGTACTGTACCTACCTTCCAATAGAAGGGTTATCTCACGGTAATGTAATGTACTGTACCTACCTTCCAATAGAAGGGTTATCTCACGGTACTGTACTGTACCTACCTTCCAATAGAAGGGTTATCTCACGGTAATGTAATGTACTGTACCTACCTTCCAATAGAAGGGTTATCTCACGGTAATGTACTGTACCTACCTTCCAATAGAAGGGTTATCTCACGGTAATGTACTGTACCTACCTTCCAATAGAAGGGTTATCTCACGGTAATGTAATGTACTGTACCTACCTTCCAATAGAAGGGTTATCTCACGGTAATGTAATGTACTGTACCTACCTTCCAATAGAAGGGTTATCTCACGGTAATGTACTGTACCTACCTTCCAATAGAAGGGTTATCTCACGGTAATGTACTGTACCTACCTTCCAATAGAAGGGTTATCTCACGGTACTGTACTGTACCTACCTTCCAATAGAAGGGTTATCTCACGGTACTGTACTGTACCTACCTTCCAATAGAAGGGTTATCTCACGGTAATGTACTGTACCTACCTTCCAATAGAAGGGTTATCTCACGGTAATGTACTGTACTGTACCTACCTTCCCATAGATGTCATGAACTGATACGTGGATAAAGATAGATGCCTCAGTCAACCCCTCCAAGTACACATGTCTATAACCTGCAGAGAGAGAGAGAGAGAGAGAGAGAGAAAGTTAAAACCAAGACCCTGACACCCCTACAAAGTCCCCCAGACAATTCACCAGCCCCCATATACAGTGCATTCGGAAAGCATTCAGACCTTGCCTTTTTCCACATTTTGTTACGTTACAGCCTTATTCTAAAATTGATTAAATTGTTTTTCCCCTCATCAATCTACACACAATACGCCATAATGACAAAGTAAAAACAGGTTTGAATTTTTTGCAAATGTATTACAAATAAAAAATGGAAACATTGCATTTACATAAGGGCGGCAGGTAGCCTAGCGGTTAGAGCGTTGGGCCAGTTACCGAAAGGATGCTGGTTTGAATACCCGAGCCGACAAGGTGAAAATCCTGTTGATGTGCCCTTGTGCCCTTGAGCCATATTTTAAACATGGATTTCCACTCAGATTACACAGACCCACAAACTATTTGAAAACAAATCCAGTTTTGATAACCTCCCATATCTACCGGGTGAAATACTACAGTGTGCCATCACAGCAGCAAGATTTGTGACCTGTTGCCACAAGAAAAGGGCAGAACAAACACCATTTATTTTCCCTTTTGTACTTTAGCAAACTGAGGCCAGGTCTCTGACTCCCTCTAGTGGGAGTAGTATGGCCACAGTCAGGACCTGACAATAATACAGGGAGTTTTTGGTTGGGTTTGGTAAATCCCCAATTAGAGGCAGCTGTCTTGAGTTGTCTCCAATTGGGGATTCTGTTTATGTTCACTCTGCGTCCACCTGCGCTGTGGATCATTGCGTCGCCTGTATCTGTGAGTGCTAGTCACCAGTTCACGGTGTTCTCTTGCGCTTGTTGTTTTCGTTATTATTATACTCACAGTGACAAATATGACATTTGAAATGTCTCTATTCCTTTGGAAATTTTGTGAATGTAATGTTTACTGTTCATTGTTTATTTCACTTTTGTTGATTATCTATTTCACTTGCTTTGGCAATGTTAACATATATGACCCTGTTTCAGGAAACTAGGCGCATGTCGCGGGTCACTACTTCACAAGAGAGCCATTTGAACGTAAACTTTTTTTTAAAAATCAAAATGTGTTTTTTGGCAGAAATGCCTTCTCAAACATGTGAACTTTCACGTACCTTAATAACAAACTTGTAAAATTGTTAAATTATGAGCGAGAGAAAAGGACAGCAACCTTCCTGCTAGCCATGTTTGGCTAAGATAATGAGTGGGCTGGACATGCCGAGAAAAGAGTTTGGAGTTGAGTCCAAAGAGCTCTGCTGCGCGTAATGATGGTGACGTGTAGCCTGGGAGGGGGAGCGGTAGCAGGCGTGACAAAGTATCCATTTCAATAGAATGTCACCGCAACTGTTGATAGACGTACTAGCTGGTAATTTCGCTCTGGCTATCTACTCAGCTCTGCTAGGGTGAGTAAAATGGTCAGAGTGGGGTGTTCTCTCATTATGTGTCTGGCCAATTGGCTAGCCAATTTTAGCCAGTTAGCTTGGGTGCTTGAATGTCGTTGTGATAGTGATCAGGGTTATTCATTAAAGACATTCTTCTGGACCTGGGCTTTATACAGTACTGTATGCTCTTTCACTTTATTCAAACAAAACGGCAGGCAAGCTACACGTCCACACACACACACACACACACACACACACACACACACACACACACACACACACACACACACACACACACACTCACACACACACACACTCACTAACCTGGCATCAGGCTGCTGAAGGCTACAGTCCTCTGGCCCACAAAGTCCCGTCCGATGGGGTCGTGGTCCCAGACGAGGAAGCGCACCAGAGCCACCTCCGCCATGTGGAGGGTAAAGGACAGGTTCTCCTCCCACACGGGGTTAAAACCTGAACAACACACACTGTGTCAGAGTACACACACACACACATGCATGCACACACTCACACACAACAGGATTTAACAAACTGAGAGATAAATACAACATTAATTCAACCTCCAAGTTCATTGGTCAAGTTAGGGCGGCAGGCAGCCTAGTGGTAAGCGTTGGGCCAGTAACCGAAAGGTTGTTGGTTCGAATACCCGAGCCGACAAGGTGAAAAACCTGTTGATGTGCCCTTGAGCAAGGCACTTAACCCTAATTTGCTCCAGGGGTTGACCCTGTAGGTAGTTGGAAATAAGAATATGTTCTTAACTGACTTGCCTAGTAAAATAAAGATAAAATAAATGCGTCTATGTGTTTGCCCTGCTGCCTGCCATCTATGTTTGGGTCTGGGTGGGAGGTCAGGTCACAGAGGAGGGTTCAGCAAGTCAGTTAAGAACAAATTCTTATTTACAATGACAGCCTACCTACAGGGTCAACCCCTGGAGCAAATTAGGGTTAAGTGCCTTGCTCAAGGGCACATCAACAGGTTTTTCACCTTGTCGGTTACTGGCCCAACGCTCTTACCCCTATGCTACCTGCCGCCCTAACTTGAGGTTTCAGCAGGGGGAGAGAGGAGGGTTCAGCAGAGAGAGAGAGGAGGGTTCAGCAGGGGTAGAGAGGAGGGTTCATCAGAGAGAGAGAGAGGAGGGTTCAGCAGGGGGAGAGAGGAGGGTTCAGCAGAGAGAGAGAGGAGGGTTCAGCAGGGGTAGAGAGGAGGGTTCATCAGAGAGAGAGAGAGGAGGGTTCAGCAGGGGGAGAGAGGAGGGTTCAGCAGAGAGAGAGAGGAGGGTTCAGCAGGGAGAGAGAGGAGGGTTCAGCAGGGAGAGAGAGGAGGGTTCAGCAGGGAGAGAGAAGAGGGTTCAGCAGGGAGAGAGAGGAGGGTTCAGCAGGGAGAGAGAAGAGGGTTCAGCAGGGAGAGAGAAGAGAAAGGTTCTGGATCTCTGGAGGTGATGGTAGTATTATTAGATCACTGTATAGAGGCACTGATCCATGACATGATGGGGACATGAGTTGACTGAATGTCACATCTGGTTCTAGGGATGAGTGGTGTGTCTGTTTGCTAAATTATATAGTGTGTGTGTGTGTGTGTGTGTGTGTGTGTGTGTGTGTGTGTGTGTGCGTGCATGCGTGTGTGTTTTACCGTTGTCGTCCACTACTCGAGTCTGCTCCTTGCAGCAGTCCACTGGCAGGCCGATGATCTCCACCTCTACAAACGGGTCAATGATCTGAAGCAGAAGAGGTAACATAGTTACAGCAGCACTGGGCTTAGCAACACTATGCTAACGGGTGGCAACACATTTATAAGCCAAAGAGATTATTGAGCAAACTATCCATTATGTTGGCAGAAAACTATTTTGTGTGTGCTTGTGTGTGTGTGTACCTCTCCTCGGTCCCCAAGCATAGAGTCTGGTGGTTTGGGAAGCTGCTGTCCACTGATGATCTTCAGCACCAGCTGCTTCTTGGGGTAGGCAGGGAGGGGGTCGTCACAGAACGGGTTGAACGAGTCTGGAGCAGTAAAGCAACCAATTAGAACAGTACTACAACAGAGTAACATCAACTCCTCCTCTCTCTCTCTCTCTCTCTCTCTCTCTCTCTCTCTCTCTCTCTCGCTCTCTCTCTCTCTCTCTCTCTCTCTCTCTCTCTCTCTCTCTCTCTCTCTCTCTCTCTCTCTCTCTCACTCTCTCTCTCTCGCTCTCTCGCTCTCTCGCTCTCTCGCTCTCTCTCTGTGTGTGTGTGTATGTGTATCAGTACCTTTACACATGGGTGGAGGTTTGAGGACGTAGCCACTGCCACCATTCACCATGAACTTGGCTCTGTTCAGCTGCATCATTCGGCCCTCTGTCTGGTAGTTCAGAGCCACTGAGGAAAACACATTCAGGACATATTTAATTGTCTGTTCATCCTCTGACCAAATACACACATGGGTTCTGTCTGTGTGTCTATGGGAACAGGGAGGGCTGATGGACAATATGGCTCAACAGAGAGAGAGAGAGAGAGAGAGAGAGAGAGAGAGAGAGAGAGAGAGAGAGAGAGAGAGAGAGAGAGAGAGAGAGAGAGAGAGAGAGAGAGAGAGAGAGAGAGCGAGACAGAGAGAGCGAGACAGAGAGAGAAACAGAGTGAGACAGAGAGAGAGAGAGCGAGACAGAGAGAGAGAGAGAGAGAGAGAGAGAGAGAGAGAGAGAGAGAGAGAGAGAGAGAGAGTCACTGGGGTTCAACACAGATCTGATGCAACATTACTGTCTTTTTCAGTAATCCACAACATCATTGTCTTCTTGAGTAATACAAATGTAATCTCAGCATGATTAGACATTGACAGGGATCAGACACAAGTGGTTGTGGTTGTGGTTGTGGTTGTTGTTGTTGTTGTTGTTGTTGTTGTTGTGGTTGTGGTTGTGATTGTGGTTGTGGTTGTTGTTTCTTACCAAGCTGACAGCCCACGTTCCAGTAGAGCTGGGGGTTGAAGTTGGAGGAGTCTATGCGGTAGGCTGAGGGGTAGATTCTAGACAGCTGTCGCTGGTTGAAACCCAGGAAGCGCTCAGTTCTGTGGTTCACTAGCTGCTGGGCACGAGTCTCACTGAACGACAGAACATTCCCCGGATCACCTGACAGATGAGAGAAGAGAGAGATGAGAACGGAAATGAAAAGAGGAAAGGGCTGAGCAGTGAGTGCAGGAGGAGATGGATAGATGAAAGAGAGAGAGAGAGAGAGAGAGAGAGAGAGAGGGATGGGGGAATATGGAGAGAGAGAGGATGGGGTGGAACAGAGGAGGGGATGGAAGGATAGAGTGAGAAAGTGAGAGAGGGAGAGAACTGAAAGACAGGAGTAGGGATAGGGGTTTATTTTGGATTGGGTAAGGGCTTAAGAGAGAGAGAGAGAGAGAGAGAGAGAGAGATGGGTGAGGATAGGTTTTTTTTGGGATTAGGTAAGGCCTTAGGACAGAGAGAGGTCATGTTTGTAGGAGAGAGAGGTCATGTTTGTAGGAGAGAGAGGTCATGTCTGTAGGTGTGTGTGTTCTTACTGTCGTCCAGTCCCTCCTGAGAGGCCACAGAGTTAGTGAACACCACCAGGTCTGACAAATCTCTACTCAGCTTCATCGTCTTCCTCTTCCTCCCTCCCCTACAACAACAAGAAAACACAGAAAGAGTATGAGGGAGGAAGGAGAGGTAGAAGGAGAGGTAGATTGGAGATAGATACATAGAGTAGAATGGAGAAAGATGCATAGGGTAGAATTGAGAAAGATGCATAGGGTAGAATGGAGAAAGATGCATAGTGTATAATGGAGAAAGATGCATAGGGTAGAATGGAGAAAGATGCATAGTGTATAATCGAGAAAGATGCATAGTGTATAATGGAGAAAGATAGATGCATAGGGTAGAATGGAGAAAGATAGATGCATAGTGTATAATGGAGAAAGATAGATGCATAGGGTAGAATGGAGAAAGATGGAAGCATAGGGTAGAATGGAGAAAGATGCATAGGGTATAATGGAGAAAGATGCATAGGGTAGAATGGAGATAGATGCATAGTGTATAATGGAGAAAGATGCATAGTGTATAATGGAGAAAGATAGATGCATATGGTAGAATGGAGAAAGATGGAAGCATAGGGTAGAATGGAGAAAGATGCATAGGGTATAATGGAGAAAGATAGAAGAATAGGGTAGAATGGAGAAAGATGCATAGGGTAGAATGGAGAAAGATGCATAGGGTAGAATGGAGAAAGATGCATAGGGTAGAATGGAGAAAGATAGATGCATAGGGTAGAACAGAGAAAGATGCATAGGGTAGAATGGAGAAAGATAGATGCATAGTGTATAATGGAGAAAGATGCATAGGATAGAATGGAGATAGATGCATAGTGTATAATGGAGAAAGATAGATGCATAGGGTAGAATGGAGAAAGATGCATAGGGTAGAATGGAGAAAGATAGATGCATAGTGTATAATGGAGAAAGATGCATAGGATAGAATGGAGATAGATGCATAGTGTAGAATGGAGAAAGATGCATAGAATAGAATGGAGAAAGATGCATAGTGTAGAATGGAGAAAGATGCATAGGATAGAATGGAGATAGATGCATAGTGTAGAATGGAGAAAGATGCATAGTGTAGAATGGAGAAAGATGCATAGAATAGAATGGAGAAAGATGCATAGTGTAGAATGGAGAAAGATGCATAGAATAGAATGGAGAAAGATGCATAGTGTAGAATGGAGAAAGATGCATAGGATAGAATGGAGAAAGATGCATAGTGTAGAATGGAGAAAGATGCATAGTGTATAATGGAGAAAGATGCATAGTGTATAATGGAGAAAGATGCATAGGGTAGAATGGAGATAGATGCATAGTGTATAATGGAGAAAGATGCATAGTGTATAATGGAGAAAGATGCATAGTGTATAATGGAGAAAGATAGATGCATAGGGTAGAATGGAGAAAGATGGAAGCATAGGGTAGAATGGAGAAAGATGGAAGCATAGGGTAGAATGGAGAAAGATGCATAGGGTAGAATGGAGAAAGATAGAAGCATAGGGTAGAATGGAGAAAGATGCATAGGGTAGAATGGAGAAAGATGCATGGTGTATAATGGAGAAAGATGCATAGTGTATAATGGAGAAAGATGCATAGGGTAGAATGGAGAAAGATAGATGCATAGGGTAGAACAGAGAAAGATGCATAGGGTAGAATGGAGAAAGATGCATAGGATAGAATGGAGAAAGATGCATAGGGTAGAATGGAGAAAGATAGATGCATAGGGTAGAACAGAGAAAGATGCATAGGATAGAATGGAGAAAGATGCATAGGGTAGAATGGAGATAGATAGATGCATAGGGTAGAATGGAGAAAGATAGATGCATAGTGTATAATGGAGAAAGATGCATAGGGTAGAATGGAGAAAGATGCATAGTGTAGAATGGAGAAAGATACATAGGATAGAATGGAGAAAGATGCATAGTGTATAATGGAGATAACACAAAAATAACACAAAAAAACAAAATAATGCAAAGTTGCTTACAAGCTATGTCTGTCGGCGCTCATTCAGATCTCATTTTACACATTTTTACACACACTTTTACACACACCTTTATAGACACAAACACAAACACACACACACACACACACACACACACACACACACACACACACACACACACACACACACACACACACACACAAACACAAACACAAAAAAAAAAAACACACAAACACACATACGTGACCAACTAAACAAAGAGGATGAGACACACAGACAGAACAATATGTTAATTTCCGTAAAGTTTCTCTGTGGAGGAGCCTTTCAATTGGTCACTCAATTTCAGGACACTTCAAAGTCTGGTTAGGATAATTAAATAGACACTTAGCAGCTTGCTGTTCTGTCAGGTGTAGCAGGATTTGAGATGACAGAACAGAAGAATCTAACTCACTAATCTCAATTTGAAGTCAATGCATGTCAATTTGCACAAAACTGACTATGATATAACACATGATTTACAGTATGTGTGAATGTTTGAGTTCACCATGAATATCTCTAGGTAGGAGTCAGCCCTTAGCATGGGTCAGTATGATGAGAGAGCCAATGAGAGCTGACCTGGTGATCTGTCCTCCCGCCTCGCTCACAGAGGTCTCCTGTCCTTCCTCCTCTCCATCCATACTCTGGGACTTCAGCCTGGATTTAGAGTGCTTCTGCAGAGGAAGAGAAACAGACACACACACATATAACTCCCATTAGCATCGCTCAGTTTTCAGGCATTCTCATGAAGAAATGGTTAAT